>OMKQ01046419.1:0-11252 GCA_900302335.1 Phycis phycis
TGGTATATATATATGTTGTTAGTCTTGAAAACCTTCTGGGCGCTCAGCTGTCTCCATCTTTTAACTGCAACTCAGATTGACTGTGTTTTGGCACCTCTCTGGTCATGGTGCTTTTCTCAGAGAGGATGAGGCTGAAAAGCTTTGTCCTCTTTTTTAAATCAAAGTTGATCCAGGTCGTTTGCTTGCTTCCATGGTCGTGGCCCGCAGCGTTTGTGTGACAATTAGTTTCATATCTGCCAACCCGGGGGTGCTCTGAGAATAGTTCACCATGACACACGGGCTAAAAACAAACATTCCCCCTCGGAAACGTACAGGGGAACATACCGGCTGTGGCGTTGTTGTCGCAGAAGCCAGTGTTTAGCGAGTGTTGTATCGTGACACAGGTAGTCTATAGGTGCCAGCTACTGATCTCCTGTTTGGTAGCCTGGCTCATGTCCATAAACTAGCAGTGGGGGGCCTCCAGATGATGGATGGAAGGCCAAGCAGGGAGCTGACTACTGCTCAATATCTGCAGTCATCGGCAGATACTCTGTATGGCCGAGGCGCCCCTGATTAGTCGTTGTCTGCGTGTCATTTCTTTTTTATTTTAAATACCGCATTACTTGTACATACTACTGACATACGTACGGGCATATACCGTACATGAACCGTGTCATGACACCATCTCTCCTGCGTGTACCAGATGGTGTCGTCGGAGGGGGGCTTCGTGACGGTGTGTAAGGAGAAGTGCTGGTCCAAGGTGGCCAGTCGGATGGGCTTCCCTCCGGGCAGAGGGGTGGGCTCCCTGCTCCGCTCCCACTACGAGAAGATCCTCTACCCTTACGAGCTCTTCCAGTCCGGGGCCTCGCTCACCGTGAGTTAGCGCTGACCGCGGTCCACACTGCCCGTGGTGGTTCTTCTGCCGTTTAGTCCGTTTGCTCTTCCACCACCCAGGCACTTCCAAAGTGTTGTCGTTAGCCGGTCGTGTGGTGATGGAGCACTTTGAGGACCTGCTGCTCCTGTCTCACCCATCACACACACAAGCATGTCATATACAATGATATATTATCTTATTCCTCCCCTCTTTGGTGCAAAAATACAACCGAAAGCGGCAGTTAGTGATGTGTAATATCGTGTGACCGCTTGCAATCAGATTTGTGTTAGCAACCGACAAGCGACACTTGAAAAGAACCCGCCCAATCACAGCTCAAGCGCCACTTGATTAGTCTGCCCAGATTGTCAGCGTCCGCTCCTCCAGGCTCTCTTGCAGAACGTCCAAAGAGAAACGGAGGCTGTTTGTCCGAACCACTGATTTTCCCTGGAGAACGACCCGATTGGCTTGTGCTCTTGACCGGCAACTTTCCATTGGCTGACATGCACATCATTACATGGGCTTCATATGCTGTCCCTTAAGTGGAGATCAATGATACTTTGTACCGCCACATCTGTATAGTGATAGGTTACTTGCCGTGAAGAGACGCTCCCTGAGGAAATGTAAAGTGTGACTGATTTGCAAACATAGTGGTAGAAGATGACAGGATGAGAGTTAGAGGCAGCAGAAGAGGTTAAACTCACAATATTTTTGCCAAATGACCTTGGCAGAGCTGCTGAACTGTCAACTGTCAAGCACAGTGTTCACTCCACCCAAGAAGTATGATCACATTTTAATCTACTTTTATCTTAAGTTTTACTACCCCTTTTGATTTGTGCTTATTTTTATATTCACGTATTTGCCTTGAATCATTTCACAATTCTATTTGGTATAGTAAGTTGCAGCTGCATGTATCCCGGAGAGATTCTCCAGAGGAAGTCCAACATAGTTTTAAAACACAAAGCTGCTGACCTTCTTCAGTCCTGTCCATGTTCTTGTATATAAAAAACATCCATGGACTGTGACAGTTGATAACAGAGATTGTGCTTCAGGGCAGCCCCAGTGAGCCCCTGGATGTAGCAGGCTCACACTTTCCTGGCACAGAGACCTACCAGAAGGCTACAGTGAAGGCTGAAATGCGCCCTGTGCATGAACACAGTACCCCCTTTATCTGCATGACGGGTTTCATTTCCCCCCAGCTAATGGTATTGATCTAAGACAAAAAACAACCTCATGAAAGTCACTATCACTAAAACACAGCCTAAATGAGGCAGACCTACACATTTCTTTTAACTTTTGTGAAGAAATGAAGAAAGTGTGTTTTGGAAGACCCCGGTTCTGGTATTAAACCACAGAAATTAGAAAAACAGTTGAAATTCTGATGACAAATGTACTCTTTGTAAGTCGCTTTGGATAAAAGCGTCTGCTAAATGCCCTAAATGTAAATGTAAATGTAAATTCACTAGAAATTGGTGAAATTAATTTAGAACAATTTTTGCTTGTTTTTTTTGTCTTTAGGGCATCCAGCGCCTGTACGAGGAGGGGGAGGAGCTGGAGGAGGCAGACGACGGCGTGGGGGAGGAACCAGCCATGGACGAGGAGCAGGAAGAGGACGAGGAGGAAGAGGAAGAGAGAGAGAGGGATGGCTGCGAGCCGCAGAGCAAAGATTCCCTCCTGCCCGAGCGCCGCTCCCGACGCTTGAAGTCTGAGGTGAATGAGACATGACCAAGGTGTTACAGGACCTCTGTTCTCCCACCAGGTGTACTGTTCTACCCCCAGGTGTACTGTTCTATCACCAGGTGTACTCACTCGTCACCGCAAGACATTTGTAGTTCATCAATTGTGGGGCACCACAAGTGGGATACCTATACGTATGATGGATGGATGGATCTACCAGTTGGTACAGTCCAGTGGGTAGGCTGATCCATCCATCATACGTCTGGGTGGACGTTCCCTCCCCACGAGTGATGTCCAACAAAAGAGCCAGCGAGACCACAGCCCACTATAGGATGACCTAGTTTGCCAGCCGGGTCAACAGATGCCTAGCATATAGCAAGCGATCAGGTGTTTGTCCCTCACGCCTGGTGCTCTCCCTGTCTCCTTCCAGAGAGAGAACAAGAAGCCCAAGGGTCTGAAGATATTCGGAGTGGACTCCAGGATGGTGGGCTTGGAGATTGTGCCAGCAGGTAGGGGCAACCAGACGGAGGAGGTTCAGATGCACAACAAGGGCTGGCAGATGGAGATCATCTTGCCCATCGATGTGCATCAAGGTCTTTTAATTCAAAATCCAATTTATTATGAGTGGATTAATGACCCAGCTGATGATGTGACAACAATCCTCAGCAGGGCGTTGTATCAATTATTATTTTGTGCAGCGTTCTGCGCAATGTAGAAATATAGTCCAGTTGTCATTTGGCGCCATCCTCTGTCAGTACAACAGAGTTGAACTTGTGAGTTGACAGCGATGTAAAGCAATGTCGTCATTGTTTTTGACCCTGATGTGTTTCCGTCCTCCTCAGATGAGGGGCTTCATAAGAGACAGAGGCACCTCAAGGCTCAGGCGTTTGCCATCAAGATGAGACCCCGCAAGGACTCTCTGGAGGTCAACTTTGTGAGTATCTCCACCATTAGAAGACACTTGTATCCACAGTGAGTGCCTCGAGGTTAGGCTACAGACACCAGGGATCGAACCTGGAACCTTTTCGGCTTAGAGACAAACTAAACCTTTACCGCCACGCTGGTTTACACCCTTGTCATATATTTGTCTAAAATTAGAGTATTATTATTATTTTCGATAATCCCTGAAAGAAAGTAAATATGTACTCTGAACTTCAATACAAACATCACGAACAGCGACAGCTGAGCCCAAATATTTGGAGTTAATTAAAATGAATTGTTTCAGAAGTGTTTTGATAATGAATGTATTTAAAAGCGTCTGCTAAATGCCCTAAATGTAAATGTAAATGTAGCAGCTGCTTCAATGTTTGAATGGGGCCAAAAGATACCAAAAACCCCGACCTACTAATAACACCTTGGTAATTAATAATCATTAATAGAAACGTTCTCCTCGGGTGAATAGTGCTGCTTCTTCCATGCAATTTCATCCAAAGTTTGCTTTGAATACTTGAAGTAATGTGTTTGGGCCAGCCCTACTGACAGAAGAGCTGAGTTCAATCACCAATGTCTATAGTCTGACCTGTTTGCATCTTCGTGGAAGATGCACTTATCTCTATCTGCTTTGATGGATCTTCACCGTGGTTCTGTGTAGCTCCACTGGTACAGCAAGGCATTAACACGACCAGGGTTAGGGGCTGGCTCCACTGTCTTTGACACTCCGCCGTGTTCAGATCGACCTGTACCTGTGTCTGGTGTGCGGTCGCGGGGACGAGGAGGAGCGGCTGCTCCTGTGCGACGGCTGTGACGACAGCTACCACACCTTCTGCCTGATCCCGCCCCTGCAGGACGTCCCCCGCGGAGACTGGCGCTGCCCCAAGTGTGTTGCCGAGGTACTGTTGTTCCGTTTGTCTCTGTTCGCTGTTTGTGATTATTATTGTTGTTGTAATGCACCCCAAACGCCAAGAAGACGTGGTATGTGTTTGACTTGGCGGCGAGGTACAGAGTGGAGGAGGGATGCTCTAGTGTAGCCTGGATGTCCTTGTGGTGAACGGGGCTACAGGTACTGATCAAACAGGGCCTGTTCGATCAGTACAAAGTACAGTACGTGTACGGTCCCATTCAGGTCCATGATTTGTCTTTTTTTTTTTTTATTGATGTGGGAAAGAAAATGTCACGTGACTTGTTTCACAAGCTCTACAAGCGCACCGTTTCATACACCTTGTGACCACGTAGTTTCCCGGGTTTGGGAGGAAAGGAATAATAATGCTAATGAGCACAATGGGATTACTCCGGGTTTCGTAGGACCCCTCATTGAAAACGCCTCCTCTCGAGCTTTTGGTCCTTTCTGGGCTACCGTAGAAATATGGCGGGCTCTGTGGAAGAAGACCCACTCCCTATGTAGCTATGAAGGGCTCATTCTTAAGGCAACATTACATACTCAAATTAATATTATATTCCATTGCTGCCATCCGCGATAGATACCACTAAACCCTACACATGTACCCCACGAAGTTGCAGTATGTTTATGTCTGTCTTTTCCCCTCCCCCCACTGCAGGAGTGCAGTAAACCCAGGGAGGCGTTTGGGTTCGAGCAGGCGGTCAGGGAGTACACCCTGCAGAGCTTCGGAGAGATGGCCGACCACTTCAAGTCTGACTACTTCAACATGCCCGTTCACGTACGTAGACACGGCATGAGCGTCCACAGCCCACCACCACCGTGGCCCCCCCACGCGGCCCTCCTCGCCGGGGGTCAGTGGGCGGGGCCAAGCTCCACATACTCACGCTGGTGTCCATTCAAAACTCTAGTGCTGGGATGTTCACCAGATGTTTTGGATGGACTAGACTAGATGTTCTTCTAATGAATGGAGATGAACCGACGGTTATACTAGAACGTCCTCTCCTTCAGACTAGATGTTGTTTTGATGAATGCAGATGAACCGACTGATCTACTAGAACCGCCTCTATCTCCTTCAGACTAGAAGTTCTGTTGATGAAGCTGAAGATGCGTGTCCCCCTCTCCTCCAGATGGTTCCTACAGAGCTGGTGGAGAAGGAGTTCTGGAGGTTAGTGAGCAGCATCGAGGAGGATGTCATCGTGGAGTACGGAGCTGACATCAGCTCCAAGGAGGTGGGGAGCGGCTTCCCCGTCCGGGATGGGAAGAGAAGGCTGCTGGGAGACGAGGAGGTGAGGACTCAACTCTCCTATTGTAACTAACATACTCTGGAGACTTTGTTGCACGTACAGTTAGACCTACATAAAGGATTTAGGACAAAAATGTGCAAACAACAAAACAAATGCAGAAGCTTCTGCAATTATGGTACCTAAAAAGCTGATGATTCCGGTTGCTCTGGTAAGATGGAGAAACTAATCGACGGTGGGTTCTGTCCCGGCAGGAGTACGCCAGTTCGGGCTGGAATCTGACCAACCTGCCGGTGCTGGAGCAGTCTGTTCTAGCCCACATCAACGCCGACATCTCTGGCATGAAGGTTCCCTGGCTTTACGTGGGGATGTGCTTCTCCTCGTTCTGTTGGCACATCGAGGACCACTGGAGCTACTCCATCAACTTCCTGCACTGGTGAGGTCCCACGTGGACGCTCCCACGTGTACACTCACACGTGCACACTCCCACGTGCGCGCTCTTATGGTGTGAACATGCAGGCTCTTAAAGGGCAGCACCGGTCTATAACCATAATAACCGTCTCTTCTGGCCTCACTGAAACATCCTTTACCGATATCCTTTGTCAAAAGGACTTTGTTATGCTCCCCCTAAGAGCACGTCCAAGCACTTTTTTGTGAACACTACCTCCCACCGATGGACAACAGCAACAAAGCACTTTGTTGCCCTGCAGTTTTTGTCTACAAACTCTGCACTGACCGACAGATGTTCGCTCCCAAAGACGGTCATGACATATTGCCTTTGTTTACGTTCATGGCAGGCGCACTCACACAGAACTCTGCAACTGGGTGCATGGAAGTCATTTGGAGAAAGACTTAGTTAGTTAGACTTTATGGAGAAGGCGGTTATGTGGTTTGATCGTCCAGAGCGGTATTGTCCTTAAACGCTCTCACATGCACTCGTTTACTTTCATCACTGTTTGGTCTTTCAGGATTTAATAGGATTCCAAGGGACTATTTTCACTTTGAAACCACCAAACTGGACGGTTGTAATTTGATTGCTGTTATCCCTCCTTAACCTTTCTCCTCTTCCTCATGCTTTCTCCATCCCTCCTTCCATTCATCTTTTTCCTCTCTCTCTCTCTCTCTTTCATTCTCGCTCTCTCCCTCCGCCCCCCCAGGGGGGAGCCCAAGACGTGGTACGGGGTCCCGGCGTCTGCAGCGGAGCAGCTGGAGGCGGTGATGAAGAAGCTGGCCCCGGAGCTGTTTGACTCCCAGCCCGACCTCCTGCACCAGCTGGTGACCATCATGAACCCCAACGTCCTCATGGAGCACGGTGTTCCTGTACGTACCCCAAGACAAACCCTTGGTTCTTAATCCTTACACATCAGATACCCCCCCCAGGAGTAATGTGTGTTGCTCCATCTTGTCCCTGGTAATGTCAACATGATGTATTGATCACATGTGTTTCATTATTGCCGACCGTTTGGTTGTGGCAGGAGAGTCTCGTGGTTCAACTCTGAACTGAAGGGTTCTGGTCCACCAGATCACCAAGGCACACCAGTTTAAAGTTGGAGGGTAATGTTATGAAAAAGGTCACATACATTACCAGGATGTCAGTAAAGTAGGTTATGAGCACTTTTTGCTATATTTAACTGGTGAATAACATAATAATAATCACATGGCGAGAGGCTCATAAATATCAGAAACGTAATTGCATTATTTGCAGAAATGGAGCAATATTTGCATATGTGGGTAACAATTAATCACTATTAAAGCAAATCATTCAGGACAGTCATAGAACTAAAAATGTGATACATTTTAATAATAATAGATATATCAATATACCCACATGAGGAGTACAGTTAATGTGCTAAATTAATGCTAAATATTGCAGACTGTTGAGGTTGACATTATTGCGAGTGCATGCTACGATATTTATTGCATGTACTACATGCTACATACGTTGATTGTTCTGACATAATGGGCTCTCTCAAATCTAGTCATTTGGAATATCACAGTAGGATTACCAAGGCGCTTCACAGACCCATATTGCATAAGTTAACTCTAAATAATAAGTGAAAAATACCATCATATTAAGGCCAAAGCTAAAATGAAGACAAGGTAATGTAAGTAACTGGGTATTGAGTGTGAATCTGTCACCAGTTTGGAAAGAATACCCAAAGAATACTCAAAGAATACCTGTGTGTCCTTGGGTACCTTAAGTGCCACTTTAAGATGCCATGTATTATGATCGGTTTTCCCCCAACAGAATGGTTTGGTGGCACTGAGCCTGTGTTGCTCCTTTCCTGCATGTAATATTTGTAATATTTGAGGCTTTCGCAGTGTGGGCAGTCAGATTAGTTGACACTGTTTCTACAGTTATTTGAATAAAGCTTCAGAAAGTAAAACTACAGTTTCGCCAGCATGAGCTATGTGGTGGCTTTCGGCTGCACTCAGACGCGGTTCTGGGCAGAGTTTCAGGGTGAAGCTGGTGGCACGCCAGACGACCCCCAGAGGCAGAAGGAACAACAAATGTCAGAAGATTCGATGTAAGCTCACGTTCTGTGTTGTCGTCCAATGGGCGGCGCGGCAGAGCGACCCGAGGTGTTCAGAAGTGTGGCTGCATGGCGAAACAGGTGGTTTGTGCAAACCACCCTGTTCACGTCACTGCAGTGCACGCTTGGGTGCCGGTGCCACCATGCTGAGGAATCCAAGGGATAGCCCTGATTATTATTATTAATGTCTTTAAGGAGCAGGTAGGAGTTGGAGTGCATTGCTCAAATATGCCACAGGTAGAATGTGGACGTTGTTGTTGGAACCCAGAACCTTCCATCTGTGAGTTTCAACACCCTATCCACTGGACTGTCCTGCCCGAGGAAGAATATGTTTGATTGTGGTTGTTAGTTTCACATCACTCTTTTAGTTTCAGGCATCACTTCACTTCATTCAATGTTGTGTGTGTGTGTGTGTGGTTATCTTCCCCCAGGTGTACAGGACCAATCAGTGTGCGGGCGAGTTCGTGGTGACCTTCCCCAGGGCCTACCACAGCGGCTTCAACCAGGGCTACAACTTTGCTGAGGCAGTCAACTTCTGCACGGCAGACTGGGTGAGCAGAGAACCAGGATTCGTGTCTAGCATGGGCGCCCATACCAACTCCCCGCCAGTTAGAGTGGCTGCAGTGCTGTTGTGGTGGGTGCTGTGTGAAGGTTGTCGATGTTGAGGGACAACCTCCGAATCTTAACTGAACAAGACCCAGCAATGCGCAAGCAGCGTCAGAATTGTACGAGCCACTGCCAAGTACAAATGTACACAAAATGCATCAGTTAGTGAAGGCGTAGAAGCCGTCGCTCGGCTTTTCTTGTCACCTGGCTTGGCACAAATTAAAGGGCCCTTATTTTCTCTAATGTCCAACTCCTGTTGGTAAAATCGGGGCCCTTTAAGTCTATGGCTGTGCCCGAAGTGGTTCACTCATTCACTCCTCGCTGCTCACCCTCTAGAGAGTTCTGTGTAAAAGACGATATAGGGGCCTCATCAGCAAAAGAAACACCTTCTTGATTACTAGGCACCTCCTCCTCCTCCTCCCACTACTACATCCTGTTTGACTCCTCCTCCCCCTCCTCTCTCCTGGCAGCTGCCCATGGGCCGGCAGTCTGTCGCCCACTACAGGCGACTCCATCGCTACTGCGTGTTCTCCCACGAGGAGCTGCTCTTCAAGATGGCCGCCGATGCCGAGGGCCTGGCGGTGGAGCTGGCCGCCGCCGTCTTCAAGGAGATGGGGGACATGATGGAGGAGGAGACCCGCCTGCGCCAGGCCGTGCAGGAGATGGTGAGGAGGTTTGAACAGGCGGTTTGAACAGAACCCCGCTGATGGGCCGGTAACGGGCCCGGGTTCACGTCGGGCTGGGGTTTTCAGGCCGGTTGAGATCTCAAGCTCACATCACGCGACACTCTGTAACATCGATGGCGTTGGAGGTCAAGGAAAACGGCTGCACGAAACACAGCGGAAAATACTGTTTCCGTAAGATAATGTTGTCTATCTGTTGTTTCTCATCTGTGCCTGCAGGGGGTGTTGTCGTCGGAACAGGAGGTGTTTGAGCTGGTCCCCGATGACGAGCGGCAGTGCCAGAAGTGTAAGACCACCTGTTTCCTTTCCGCGCTGACCTGCCCCTGCAGCCCAGACCACCTTGTGTGTCTGCACCACGCGTCTGACCTCTGCAACTGCCCCATGGGAAACAAGTGTCTGAGGTGAGTCTAGACCCCCTGCCCTGCCCCACCTGTCCAGATCATCACTTTCTCAATGCTCTACTAATGCTCTCACTTTGATCTTTGTACTCATGTAGAACTGTAGTTCTGTAGAGCTATTGTTCTCTCGTTCCTCATGTAAAGCTCTTGTTCTGTTTCCTCATATAGAGCTCGAGTCATGTCTCATTATGTAGAGCTCTTGTTCTGTCTCATGTGGCGCTCTCGTTCAGTCGTTTTTGTCTTCCTCACATAGCGCTCTATTTTCCTCCCTCATAGGGAGGAAAATGGTAGCTGGTTTTGTCTTTCTAGCGCAATGAGCGCTCATTCTATAGACTCGTTCTGTCTCGTCATGTAGAGCTCTCGTTCTGTCTCGTCACGTAGAGCTCTCGTTCTGTCTCCTCAGGGAGAGCTCTTGTTCTGTCTCCTCACGTAGAGCCCTCGTTCTGTCTCCTCATGTAGACCTCTTGTTCTGTGTTCCAGGTACCGTTACGACGTGGAGGAGTTCCCGTCCATGCTCTACGGGGTTCGAACACGCGCCCAGTCCTACGACACGTGGGCCAAGAGGGTCTCCGAGGCTCTGTCTGCAGACCAGAAGAACAAGAAAGGTGAGCTGAGACTGCTGCGACCACTGGCTTAAAGCTCTACACACTGATGACGTCTATCTCACTGAGGTCTAAAGCTCTACACACTGATGACGTCTATCTCACTGAGGTCTAAAGCTCTACACTGATGACGTCTATCTCACTGTGGTCTAAAGCTCTACACACTGATGATGTCTCACTGAGGTCTAAAGCTCTACACTGATGACGTCTATCTCACTGTGGTCTAAAGCTCAACACGCTGATGACGTCTCACTGAGGTCTAAAGCTCTACACTGATGACGTCTATCTCACTGTGGTCTAAAGCTCTACACTGATGACGTCCATCTCACTAAGATCTAAAGCTCTACACACTGATGACGTCTCACTGAGGTCTAAAGCTCTACCCACTACATGCATTCAAGGGTTTGAGCTTCCTGTGTTAGCTTGTCTCCAGATATGAATCAGGGTATAGCCAATAAAAAATAACATCACATCTATAGCAAATAGAAAAACAGCATACGTAAAACCAAAAATCTAGATTCTAAATTATATAGCAAACAAGGTTATTCCGGAAGGTGAAACAATTTGAACCAAGACTTTTGTCTTGGTTCAAATTGTTTAGATAGAAACGCAGTTAATGCTTTAACGGCACTAATCGTGGGTGAGGGTCTTTTGGACCCTTTGGTCGAAATTTTGACGTTTTTCACTAAACGCTGACTGAACGTTTGTTTCTCCAGACCTGATAGAGCTGAAGGTGCTGCTGGAGGACGCGGAGGACAGGAAGTACCCCGAGAACTTCCTGTTCCGCCGGCTGCGTGACACGGTGAAGGAGGCAGATACCTGCT
>OMKQ01046422.1:0-11572 GCA_900302335.1 Phycis phycis
GACATCACAGTGACCACCGAGGACCGGAGCACACCAGGTGGGAGGAGGATCTGCTGGGATGACGCTGGGGAGAGATTGATCAACAAGATTAAGAAGGAAAACTCAGAAAAAGGATTTAAATCTTTGTTCACACACAGCAATGTATTGGAATGGCTTCTCAAAAGGATATTGTGTGTTTGTGGAAGTATAGGCTGGTTGAACACATTTTCCATTCAAATCAAAACAAACAAACATTTTCGTGATTTGTTCACGACGGACAACAAGGTATTGCAATTGATTTCAACTAATTGTAGTAATTGCGAGCACATTTAATAAATTCAGCAAAAAAAATCGAAACATTGATCCACTAAAATATGCCCTTTAGTTTATACAATTATGGCTATTATTAATGATAATCCTCGTCAACGCCTATACACGCATTTAGCGGTTGGGTCGGTTCCTGTCGGGTGCAAACTTAATGACTCAAGCCTCCCTGACATGCCTCCCCTATTGACCAAAAACCAGGGTTTACAGATTACCGCCTGGTGTGAGTTACTAAAACACTACCTTTGGGTCGAAGTCCATCTTTAAGAAATTATTAAAAGAGCAGCCCCCCAAGTGCATTCCAAGCTATTGTGTTACCAGCCCACACCCCATATATAACGACCTCGGTGATCATGTATAAATAAACACCCAAACACACGACAGCACAGCAGGGATGCGTGCATCTAACGTATCCAGTCACTGCACCGTGCACCCATTGACCCTCACCACACACCTTCCTCACGCTGAAGGTAAAGAACGCACATATGATGCAACTCATCTTGCGTCATGCATACATGCGTTGAACGAGCTAACCCTAAGCTAGCGACCGTACGGCGTTAAGTGGTTCACTCGTTCATCTAAAACTCATACGATCTTCGTTTGATTTAGATTTAGACATTCCGCATACATAATTCATAAACAGATCACAGGGCCGAGCGGTCTCCTTCTACGCCACCGTAGTGTATTAGCCGAGGCTGAACCAGTTGCTACGTTAGCAATGCACGGTGTATGTGTAAAACCGAGTTCAATCGACATTTCTCTCTTATGTCGTCATTAAAACTCCTACCTGACAGGGTTACACGCTGGGATCCCGAATATACACACCTTTAACGGCTGGATTAACGGCAGGTACGATGGTATAAATAAGACCACCGTGGTCCACTGTTATCAAACAAGGTCTCGCGTCTCGACGGCGCGAATCACAACGACGGGAACGACTACGCCTCCCCGAGACCCCGCCCACTGCCCGCTGATTGGTTGGTGCACACCGAGAGTATGCACTTGACGGAATGTCAAGTGCGTACACCACGGTGGTGGTAATCTGTAAACCCAACCCACGCACGCGCACGTACACGCCCTCACATGCCCACGCCTTCACATGCACGCCACGCACACAAATTGTCTTTTTTTAACAGGATAACAAGTTGTAATGAGCTAATTAACTAATGACGTTTTTATTGAATTGAAATTAAATGTTTCAATTTGCGTTTATGGAAATACGCAACAAACGGCTGCGTCGCTGCGTCGTAAGGCGTAATTGTTCTTGGTTGGTAGTTTCAATTCAGGAAAAATGACGCTAAGTTTCAGTTTCGATTCTGGCAGACCGGTAACGCTGAGTAGCTGAGCGATTGCGCTTAATCTTCGCTGTCATGGTGGACACCTCAAGAAAGCCACAATGTTCTCATGGGGAGAAATTACTTTAGCGAAGCCGAATGAATTTGCGGAAAACCAAGGATCGGAGAACGGCATTCAGTTCTTACCAACGACCAAACCAATCATAACGAGTTTCTCCGCAACTCGTACAACGATAGCGTTCACCAAAAGCGATGCAACACAAAACTCGTCGTATTTTTTTCGACGGCAGAGGGACCAAGATGGAACTGTGACGTTTGGTGAAACCAGTAAGTACCAAGTAGTCCATCTGAATTGATATTGGCTCTCCAGTGGCGTGTGTGTATCTATCGGCTATACGTTGCAAAATGAACTTGACTAATTATTTCAAAAATTTCCCTCGGGATGAATAAAGTATCCATCTATCTATATCTAAACGACTAATATCGATCCGAAATATATAGGCCCATCGGATTCGACAATCGGTCCACAAACTACTTGGCATTTTGTAAACTCAACGGTTTTCCTCTCCATGTCCCTGCTCCTGGCTATCATTTTGTTTTCCAGAGAGTGTAAAGTGGAAAAACATCGTCGATTTAAGTTGCGGAGACTCGAGTGTTCTGCTGCTGTCTCGGGATGGCACGGTCGCCTGTGTGGACCCCAGCGCATCCTCCGTTCCAAGGTGATGTCAGTGATTGCATAGCCATTGCTGTGATAATGTGGGGAAAGTTTGTCTGCGACGTTATAAAGATATTCAATATATGTTTGCTTTTTTTCCACAATGATTCAGATCGCTCCAAAAATCCATTAACAAAAGAGTCATTCAGGTCGCATGTGGAGACCAACATTCCATCGTTTTAACTGAAGGTAGGCTATAGGTCTAACAAGCTCTCTAGATTTACCCTACTAATGTTCAGGATAGAACGGAAGCCATTCTTGGTAACATACTGTTGCCTATTCGTATTGCTTTCAGATGGACAAGCGTTGACGTGGGGCAGCAACGCCCAGGGGCAGCTGGGTCTTACCCCCCCGGGGACGGCCGTGGTCCTGTCCCCTACACCAGTGGCAGCTCTGTCAGGGGTACCCCTGGTCCAGGTCGCGGCCGGGGGAGCCCACACTTTTGCCTTGTCCGTCTCTGGAACCGTATTCGGCTGGGGGCAGAATGACGCCGGGCAACTGGGACTTGGAGACACCACAGGTATTGGGCCTGTGGGAATATTGTTTTTAGTCAGGAGATTCTGGCCAGATAAACGACCGTTGGTCATGAGAAGGCTCACGATGGGAGCACAGAGTTGCTTGGGTGATGATCTGATCAGTTTTTGTGGTTCGCCTTTAATCACCTAGACATTACACAGTTGTCATATCAATATTATAGATATTACAAACATCTGGTAACATACGGTTTTCCTGGAGTTTGTGTGAACTAAACTAGGGTCTTTTGAATGCGTGAATGACATTGAATTTCATTTCGTGTTTTCAGACAGATCTACTCCAGTGACAGTTGAGTCTCTCAACCATAAGAAGACCATTTCAATTTCTTGTGGCGAAAGACACACTGCTGTTTTGACAAAGGTTACTATATTTACATATTTTTCTTTCCAAAATGTTATTGCTATCCATAATAATTGCATTTATCCACGTCTAAAAAACAACAACTTAGAAGGATTCTCAATCACATCTCACATTTAGTGAACTCAATAACAATATTACCTATATATATATAATAAAGTATGAAATAAAATATATAAAGATGAAAAAAAAAATCCTGAGTTTGTATGCTCCTGTAGGGAGGTGTGGTGTTTTCATTTGGCAACGGTAGCTATGGACAGCTTGGGCACAACTCTCTGCGGAATGAGCTGACACCTCGTGTGGTGGCTGAACTCTGGGGTGCAGCAGTCATCCAGATCTCCTGTGGCAGGTACTCTGTCTTCATCTTTTCCCTGCTATTCACTAGGAGACGCTTCAATCCAAAGCGATTTAAACTGACTAAAGTAATTGAAGAGCAAGCTATGTTGGGGATCGAACCCAGTACCTTTCGCCTGGGAGACAAAGATTCTAGCCACTGCACTATTCTACTGAGTCTATGTATGAATTGAACACCTATTGTTTTTCATTGAATACTATTTTTCATGGATGACACATCACCAACGTATATTATATATATCACATTCAATTCAGCAGGTTAATACCGAAATTATGTAAATCAAAACAATCACCCTCTTCTTTAAATCTTCTGCTGTTTACTATTTTACTTTCTGCAGCAACCACACAATGGCATTGGTAGGACCAACAAAGAAGATCTATTCATTTGGTCGTGGAGAAGGAGGGCAGCTTGGGAACGGGGTCACCGCCACGGACTGCCCGGTGCCTCTGCCTGTTCTACTGCCTCATGATGGTAAGTAACTCAGTTCCAGGGTTAGGCTGTGTGGTAAAGAAGCTGTAGGGAGCATTTTTCATGGTTTGTACTGGGTTAAAGGGTTTCCAGGGTTAAGGTAAGAAAATGTGCCACTTCAACTAGCTTGTAGGCTAAAATAACTGAATAACCGATCTGCATAAATGCTGATCAATAGTGATTTCAATAATGTTGTCAATAAAATCACAGCCGAGCTTAGAGTGGACACAACACTAATTCTTTGAATCCTGAAAGTCTAGCGCCTACTAATTGGGAGGAGCTCAACCTTACACATTGAGTAGTTAGGTGTTGAGAACAATGTTTCATCATTTTTACATAATCTTATGTTGGGTTTTTTTTGCATGGAAAAGATGACCAGATTATTCAGCGAATATTTGCTGGAGGCAACCAATCTTTTGCCCTTTGTACTCTCGAGCAGGTAGATGTCTTTGTATTTTGCATTCATTATTTTGGACGCTGCACCAATACATTGAGTGTGCTTGTGTAGTTATCTTGGGGATGTTTCCCAGGAGCCTGAGAAGGCTGTTCCTGGGATTACAGCTCTGGATCAGGACACCATCAACTTTTGGCTCTCACAGCATCAGAATGTGAAATCATGGCGTAAAATTAAAAAGTAAGCTCTAAATCACAGTATGCAATTGATGTTTAATAAGAACGTTAAATGCAAAACTGGTTTAGAACATAATAGAATATTTAATTTGCCCGTCGCTGATGATTTTATTTATTTATAGGCAGATCAAGGATATATTCTCATCCACATCTTCCTTGAACGCGAGCCTTCTTGACAGACGGTAGTGTATTTTTCAATCGTTTCAATCCTTACATTATCATTTCAAGTTTGTCTTTCAATGATTATGATGCTGTTCACTATACGCCATTTCATTTGTTTTTCACCTTTTTCAAAATAGCGTCGACAAGCACTACTGGACCTCAGCCAGGTGCTCTGGCTTGGACTTGCCTCTTCTCAGCTCCACTTTCGACTTGCTCGCTACGAAATCCAAAGTGCTACATGAGGTACAGCAACATATAGGGACGATACCAGCCTCTCCCCGCCTTTTATTCAATTTCATTCAAAGTGTCATGTTCTCGCGCTGTCGATGACTTTGTCCCCGGACGATGCTAGGTGGAGATTGTTGTCCGAGACTGTCTCCTGCCCTCGTTGAGTCTGCAGCCGGTCGGGGTAGAAGGCCTGAGGGTTTACTACATGCTGGTGGGGCTGCTGCAGGTGCTGGTCAGAGACAACCATGGTGAAAAGCTCTCTGTGGGCGTGGCTGATGCCTTCCTTTCTCTGCACAAAGATAGACTGGAAGTCCTTGGTAATAGACCCAAAGAACCGATACAGAATTGAAAATGCACTGCAATGTGTTTTCCAAAGTGGTTAAATGTAGCGTGTGTGTGTGTGTGTGTGTGTGTGATTGATGCAGTTGGACTGTGGTCCAGAACACCTACCTTCTTCCGATCTGCAGTGAAAACCCTCTGCGAAGCATCCATGAAGCACCTTCACATCTTGGATGTGGATGCCAAAGAGCAAAGCATCTCCTTTCTGAAGACAGTGGGGGTTTTGCAAAAGCTTTACTCTGTGAGTGTTTACCAACTGGTGGTAGATGCTTAGTGTTTATAGAGACGTGTGATGACCACGTTACATAGTCGAGTCATGAGGATGGACTGGGTAGTAGCTAGTGGTGTTCAACCCCTTAAGATGTAAAAGGATCTGGGTTCGATCCACCATGTTTCCTTTGGAAACAGAGTTGAATGAACAAGCGTATGAAGCAGTGCTCTTTTATATGAGAAAATAGGAAAAAGTATGATGGTTGCACTTTAATGACACGTATCTGAATTCACTGTACATTGTTTTAGATGAAAGCCTGGTGCTGATTAACTTAGTAGTAATGTCCTGACTGCAGGCCAGCAGGAACGGTGCACGGTGCCTCGCAGATAGTGTTTTCCATGTGAAGTTAGTCAGAGAAACCATCCAGCGGGTGAGTATTTTACCAAACAATTATTAAGGAACATTTTTCATTTTAATTTTTGCCCTCTCTCTCTCTCTCTCTCTCTCTCTCTCTCTCTCTCTCTCTCTCTCTCTTATATGTTTAACATATTAGTTACAGGTACTATTATTTACTTATAGACAGAATAATATTTCTAGTGTATAATAGTGATCTTAAGTCACTGATACAATAAACAAATTTCGGGTAATTAATTATACAAATCCAGATTTTTATATATATATATATACACTGTTCATGTATATATAATTTCTGCCTGCATCTAACAATTCTTTCTCTACTCCTTAGTTTGTAGTACTGTGTGACTTAAGAAGAAACATACAGCAGCAACATTTACTTTTTTCCCCTGGGCTCAACAACGATGAACAAAGGATACTAAGAAACGCAGAATACTACAAGGTATGTTGTTTGGATGACAGTTCGCTCTGACACACAATCGTTGGGCCAATCGGTGGGCGTCTGTGGCCCCGGTTCCTTCCTTGTCTGCTTTTTTTCCGGTCAATTCGCCGCGTTGAATCGTGAGGGAAATCACTTGGTTCGGCCGTTCAGCTTCAGCCAATCAACGCTCCAGCAGGGAAACGGAAGCGAACGGAGCAAAAGCAGACTTTGCCGAGAGGGCGCCGCACAATGAGATGATTTTCAGATTTTCCACTTCATCTCACCCGGTCGTTTGTCATTCCCGCATATTCTCGACTTGAAGCAGCTGTATTACAAAACCCGCCTGAGCGAGAGTGGTGTGAAATGATAGGCAAACGTTGCTTTGTTTCAAGTTTGTACATATTCCAAGCCAAGGTTGTGTCCCTTTTTGTATACAGACTACCGCCACCTGCTGGTAGGGAGAGTTATTTCTTCGTCATGTAGGCTGCCACGTTTTGGCCAAGACACAAACGTAATAGTCGGCCTTCATCGCGGCTAGTGCTTTCATTTCAGTCTGTCAGCCTACGATTAGGATTGCTCAAATGTTGTCATGTATGCATTATAGATAATATATCTGTATTATTACTCTATAAATAGGAAATGCTGTCGACTGTGGTGAAGTTCCCTTGCATTCTATCTTTCGAATGCAAGATGATTCTGTGGGCGTTAAATCTGAATTTTGCCACGGTGAGATTATTTTTATTGAATTTTCACTAAATCAAGTCTATAGAGTCAATAGCATTATTGGTTCACAAGCTACCACCAATGTTTTATTTCTGCTGTCCTAAGAAGCCACACTGACACTAAGTTCAATAAAGATACTGTATATCTATATTATGTTAGGCTGTGCTATGCAATACCATGAAATTCCCTGCAGTGATATGCTATACTATGCTATGATATACTATATGCTATGCTACACTTTACTTGATGATACTCTACTATGACTGGATTTGACATGACCTCTTGACTCTACCTCCACCCAATGTTTACAGAAAGAAATTGTTACATTTTGTGTCAACCGGAACACATTGCTGCAGGACACTTTTCTATTGCTGCGGACGTCAACCCATGACCCAAAATGTAAACTTAAGGTTTGTCAGCAAAGCATTTCCCAAGATGTAACTACTATGGTACTAATGTTGGTGCAATTGGCAGAACTACCTAGCTAACATTTGGTTAAAGCTAGCTTAACGTGTTTGTACAGTTAATTTGTCTTTGTCATTATGTTAGTTAGCTAATTACATTTAATTATTGTGGTGTAGTATAGGGCTTCTTTTTATTGTGTATTCAGTCAATGGACTGAATGATTAGGATAACATTATAATACTAAGTTCCCCGTCTTATGTTTACAGGTGAAGTTTAATCAGGAAGATGGCATTGATGATGGAGGTGTGTCCATGGAGTTCTTTCACCTCCTTGCAAAACACCTCGAGGAGGCAAAGATTGTAGAACTGAATGAGCACGGAGTGGCCTGGTTCACCCAGAATGTACGTATAAAAAAGGAGCAGAATGCAGTAGCAGTTTATGTAATTTTCTCACAATCTAACTGTTTTCGAGAAACAACACATTTTGGTATTGTTAAGGCTCAATCACATGCCGATGTCGAGCACTTAAAGTGGAGAGAGACCCTTCGCCACTCGCTGACCCACACGTACGCGAACGTGTGCGGTCCTCACAGGGTAGTAATCACAGCAAGTAATCCCTCATCAGTCGAGTGAGGAAAATATGCAGCGTTTTGTTTGGTTTCAGAAAGGGATAAAACACACTCAAAGACACGAGAATATAATGAACGCCCCCCCCACCCCTAAACACCAATCCAAACACTGTGCTTCAGTGAGCTGTGATGCACCCGCCGCTTGTCAGCAACACCTTTGACCGATTGTGCGACATTTTCATCGCATGGATGTGATCACTTTTTCAACATATCTTCAACGGAGTGGACTCGGCTTCTCCTGTACGTTTCCATATTGGATTGCCGGTTCATGACGATTATGGGTCTGAAACGCCAGACCGCCCCCCTTGACTACACGTAAGCGTGACGTGGAAGTAGAAATGCAGGAGGCCCTGGATAGATCCGGGTCGTGTCTGAATCCCTGCGTGGATGTTCTCAAAAGTGGGGTCTGCAGAAGTGTGAATTCAGCTTTACTATGTCCTCCCATCCATCTGTTTAATCTTTCACCCACTCAGCCATTCATCTACCAACACATCAATCCATCTACTCATCCATCCATCATTCATCCATCCATCCGTCCACTCATCCATCCTCCCATCATCCATCCATTCACTCACCCATCTGTCTATTCATCCATCCATCCAACCATTCATCATCCATCAATCATCCACCCAATCAGTCATGATTGTATTGTCCAATTATGACAAGAACGATGGATGATGATTTGATGGACTGCTTCCTCCAGGTTGCCAAGCTGACCGATGAGTTCTTCCTTCTGGGCACGCTCTGTGGCATGGCTCTGTATAACCGGTGCCTGATGAACATCAACTTCCCTCTGGCTCTCTTCAAGAAGCTCCTGGGCAGGAAGCCATCCCTGGATGACCTCATGGAGCTGTCGCCAGTTGTTGCACAGTACTTCTATACTATACTATACTATACTATACTATACTATACTATACTATGTTATACTGTACTATACTATACTATTACATGCCATGCTAAAATATGCAATACTATGCAACACTATACTAAGCCATACAACACTATGCTAAGCCATACAACTATAATTTTCCATGGCATATAATACTATGCTTTACAACCACTTTATTTTACTACTACTACTATTTTACTTTGACAGTGTTGACTCGACGTTAACTATCTACCAACAGGGGTTTAAAGGAGCTGCTGGACTACGAAGAGGAGGCTGTTGAGGACCTGCAGTTAGATTTCGGAGGGGTGAGAGCCTGAGTGTTTGAAACCATCTGTAAAAGCACTTTTACAGATGGCACTCTAACGTTCCACCAACTTTTCTTCTGCAGCCTGCAGAACATTTGGATCTTCTACCCAATGGACAGTCCATTCCAGTGACCAAAGTCAACAGGTGTGTGTGTGTGTGTGTGCGTGGTTCTATGTATGTATTTTCAACATGTGCAAGCGTGCCTGCGTGTGTTTATGTATGTATGCGTAGAGCGACTACAATGCTTCACAGACACGTGTGTACCTACCACAGGCAGAAATACGTGGAGCTGTATGTGGACATGGTGTTCAGACGCTCTGTGGAGTTTCAGTTCAGGGAGTTCCTGAGCGGCTTCAGGAGAGGCTGCCCTATACCTTTCTGGAAAATGTTCCTCCCTGATCAACTCATGACGGTCCTCAAAGGAGAGGAGGTCTTCAACTGGGACGATCTGAGACAGGTCAGACCCCCCGAATACACCCAGACACCGCAGGATCTATCAATCTATCTCACTGGCTATCTCTCTCAATATGTTTGTATTGTATTTCATGTTGTGTATTTTAGCATTTTTCTTTTTTACAGAACGCTGTATATCAATACTGCACATCCAGCGATGAAGTCGTTAAAAACTTTTGGAGCGTCTTCGCGGAGTTCTCCGTGGAACAAAAGAAGGATTTCCTCAGTAAATGAAACTCATTATAATAACTCACCATTATCATATCACTTAAAATGATGAATATTTTCTAACAACCAATAGACGTTAATGTAAAACTTCCTCGTCCCCTTCAGAATTCCTAACTGGAACGGACAGAATTCCCAAAGTTCGCAGTTCAACAATCAGGATAAGGATCAAGGTGACGTGCTACGCGGAGCCTGAGCTGTACTATCCAGTGGCCGAGACCTGCTTCTTGACCCTGAATCTCCCCAAGTACCCCGACATCGAAACACTCCGGCAGAAACTCCTCCATGCGGTCGAGTGTTGTGATGTTTTTGGAATGTCGTGAAACCCCTTCAGACGTTTGCTTGCTATAGTAGTCTTGTTTCGCGAGAGGAAATAGTCTTGGTTGTTTTACGCGATGAAGCTGAGTAGACCAGATCTCAGTTGTATTTCTGTGGGTTTGTAACTTAATGTTTTTGATGCAGGGAATGTCGCCAGACAAATTACTTTGTTTTTGCCGTTTGCCATTTTGCTTGGAGGAACCAGCTATATATCTTCTCAGCAATGTCAAATATGTGGGAGTGTGTCCTCGTTAATCTACTTAATTGATTTACAAAATAGCTACCTTACTAACACAGAGAGAAGAAAAGTATATCGTAGTTTATGTACATACTTATCATTAACAAATTAGATTAAACAAAAAACTGCAATGAAAAACCATGTTTTGATTAAAAAAAAACCTCCTGGTGTCCCCTACAGTGCAAATCCAATAATTCATAAATAAACTTGTTTTACAAAAAAACGTTTTTTATTTATATTATTTATATTTATTTTTATTTCACCATTAAAACGTACGTGATGTATGTGAGATACTGGGTCTCACGACTATCCATCCGTGGCCGATCCACAGTAAACAGTAGTTTGACAGCCAGTCACATGTTCGGCAACGTCAGTCGCGTCACTTCCTTGTTATTGCTCTATTACGTGCGCCTGATCGGAACGCCCCATCTCCGGGATGACGGAACGACAATCTCTAGGTAAATACTGCTTTTTTTTGTCCGATAAACCCTTATTCAAATGTCACATTGCAATTTGAAGAGAATATGAATAGCCAGTAGGCTATGATTTGGCTTAATGTCTAATGGGCGATGAGTCGCTTGCAACGCAAACTGTCCACTGAGCCAAGTGTGTGGACATCGATATCAGCTTTAAGCTTCTCACATTTAATGTGTTTTATGGCGATCCACAACTCTTAGGAACTAACCGCTGCTGCACCGGGCCTGCGTATAGGTGCGTCGACGTATTACTCTACAGGCTAAAAGCATCCCAGCGGTCCTCACTAGAGAATACATCATGCTACACGCTATGGGCAGCGCATATCTAATGTGCTAACACATATTCAGTTACTATTAGAAAACCCCCTCAATGATCTCTTAGTGTTTAAGAGTACATTAAACCCTAGTTCCATGAAATGTAAACCTTCTAAGATAATCTTATACATTTGCAATCCCCCCCCCCCCCCCCACGCTGTGCA
>OMKQ01046423.1:0-12170 GCA_900302335.1 Phycis phycis
GAACCTGCCTCTGAGGAAGGATGCCCTCAGAGAGTTTGATCTGCCCTGTGAGGTCAAAGCAGGTGAGGGGACACGGACGACCCACTCTCAAAGACCTGTTTCACCTCCACTATCTCCCCCTTGTTCACTGTTATAGTGTCTACCTGTGCAATATCTATCCACATCTATCCATTTCAATTCTCACCAAGGCTGCTTGGGAAGTTTCTATGAGAGGGTGTCAAAGCATGTTTTTCCTGTTTCCTTTTTTAACGGTGGCTTGCACTCTCGTTCTCATTCATTGCTTAAAGTCTCCAGGTGTCCAACCCTATCACAGTTCTTGGTACTTTGATTATTATTGCTGATAGTCTCTGTCATGCGTGTAGATACATTGGCTTTCTCAGTTAGCTTTAATTGAGATACACTTATCAATAAATGCAGATAAATAATGAACGCTCAATTCTGTCCCATTGACATCCTTAGGACCCTTTAACAGCCTAATACAAGTCTGGGGACTACGTTTTCTTTGCAACGGTGTTAACTTACATTTACATTTAGGGCATTTAGCAGACGCTTTTATCCAAAGTGACTTACAAAGAGTACATTTGTCATCAGAACAACTTATACAACTTATAGTCGTACCGCAAGGCTGCTCAATGCTATGTAAGGAATTCATTACATAATCTGGACTTTCTTGTCGGGGTACAAAAGTGCATCTTCTCTTATCAGACAGGAAAAACATGCTTTTACATGAATCTGGCCTGGCAGTCTTCTCAAGTCACTTTGGACGGCGTGTATTTAACTATATCAGCAATGTTTTTGTTGTCGTTGCTTTGTTTGGTATTTGTTGTTATGTAGTTGGCTCTGTTTTAATTGTCGTTAACGGCTTCTGTGCGAATCTCGGAGGGTGACATGTGATTATTCATGTGTTGTCAAGGTGGGGTTTCAGGGTTTCAGGGTCAAGGGTGATGAGCACGACCCGGGGGTTGACATGGATAAACAAAGTATATTTGGAGATGGCTGTGACCATCCAAAATCAAAGTTTTATAATTCTGTCCTTTCCTGTGTTTGTTGACGTTTTGGTGTTTTCCACACACTGTTCTGGCTCAATGCTCCAGGTTGTTGTAGTGACGCAAAAGGATTGTTCTATTTTTATAATAATAATAACCATTATTTATTTATTAAGTCATTATTTATATGTATTTACTTTTACTTTATTCTACTTGTTTTTCCCATTGTCATCATGTTCTGCATTTCTTCCGCCTATCTGGGATGAGCGAGGTGCTTATCTCGTCTTCAAACAAAATGACGTCCTGTGCTCCGCGCCCTGCCAGGTTTCATCGGGAAGATCACCCTGCAGATCCCCTTCTATCGGCTCCACAGCGACCCCTGGGTCATCTCCATCTCCCAGCTCAACCTCGTCATCGGCCCCGCCCGCCCGCAGGAGTTCGACGAGCAGAGGGAGCGTGAGGAGGAGAAGGACCGCAAGAAGCACCTCCTCAAAGCTCTAGAGGACAAGTGGAAGGTGAGGAGGCCGGCACGGGAGACTGCCGGAGAGCCAGTCGGCCTTTGTTAGCTTAGCATAGATTTTACATAACCTGAGCTGAGACCGAGTTCAGAGAGGAATTGACTATTTTTGAATTGGCTGTATTTATCTTTGATTTTGTCTACAGATTAATCTGTAGTCTTCAGAACATGGAATTAGATAAGATGCCATTTAGTAATCCAATATATGGGGAAATAGTGTGAGGAATGAAAGGTCTGAAGGTTGATTCCAAAGTCCGACAGACAGTTCCTCCCTGATGGCAACATTTCACAAAAGTCTTGTTCTGGCTTCATCTCCACAAAATGGTGGAGGTTCTTCACAGAGGGCTGATGTTCTGTTCTGCTTCTTCTCCAGAGTGAGTGTGAACAGCGAGGGGAGTCGTACTGGCACTCTGTCACTGCGTCTGTGGTCACCAAGATAGTGGAGAACATAGAGGTGAACCTTCTCAGAGGAACATTTTACACATTCATTCATGCTCGACCCATTTCTTCTGAAGTTATTTCACATTTGGTGCTGGGGTATCTTTGCAGTTAAACATCCAAGGGGTGCACTTGAGATTTGAGGATGACTTCTCCAATCCGGGGAAGCCATTTTCCTTTGGCGTCTGCATCAACAATGTGTCAGCACAAAACGCTACCAAAGAACCCGTGAGTTTTGCATAAACAAACTTCCCCTGAAAGTTTACTTTTGAGAGCTTCCCTCCTCCTTGCCACGATGATGTTGTTACTCTGAAAGCCTGAAATCCAAATGCCCCTTGGACCTTCCAGGCCCAGAAGCTTATGCGCCAGAAGCAGCTGGAGATCCAGGACTTCAGTGTCTACTGGGACACGGAGTGTGAAATGCTGGGAAACCTCCCGGCAAACCAAATTCAGGTCAGAGTGCAATCACAGCAGTCACAGCAAACACACATGCACACACACACACACACACACTCCACAGAGTCAATACGGTTTCAAGGCCACGGCCTGTGTCTTCTCTCCCATGTTATTGTACGGCAAACATTCTAGTTGTCATGTTGCCCTGAGCATTGAAACCGCTTCACACTCGAACCCTTGCGCCACGCGTTGACGCCGAGCCTCTGGTCTGACGCAGGACGCCATGACAGAGTGCATGCAGAGCCGGCAGCACCAGTACATCTTTGAGCCCGTGTGCGCTTCGGTCCTGCTGCGGAGGAACGCCACCAAGGAGCCCCTGCGGTCCCGGCACGCGCCCCGCATCGAGGGCCAGGTCCAGCTGGAGCCCATGGCCCTGCGACTGTCGCAGGTCTGAGCACTGCCGCCGTCCTTCCTGCCATTGCTTCAGCGCGTCCTCTTTGAGTCTCGTCGACTCAAAGAGGCGGGTCAACCCGGGCCAGCGGTCTTGGGAGGGAAGCCCGAAGCTTCGCTGTCACAGTGGATGATTGTCCACATATGGTCACTTGTGCGCTTTGCGCACGGTTTCACACCCTCAAACGTTTGCTACTGCTACTACTAACGATTTAGTTGGTGTGTGTGTCCGGGCTGCGCAGATCTCTTAACGGGGTATGTGTTACCATTTGCATGTCAAACAAGAAGCAAGGTCGCTCCGCTGTCTGACTAGATCCTCTCGTCTCTGTAGATCCAGTACCAGCAGATAATGGCTTTCCTCAAAGAGCTGGACCGCAGGGAGAGGGAAATGCTCTTCAGGAAGTGGCGGCCCAAAGTCCCCATCACTGGAAAGTACGATAATATAATAATATATATGTAACCATAGTTTACTGAATGAGTTTGCTGCTTTCCAGAAAGCTAAACCTAAAAATGGGGTTACAAATAATTGATCCTTTCATTTATTTTCTTGCATTAGCATACAATAATATCTGCCAGAACCACATCCACCCCCAGACTCAGTAATCATGAAATACATGAATCACCCCTTCATCCCTCCACCTCCTTCGCGGTGCTGTGCGTAGCTGTCGCCAGTGGTGGATGTTTGCCATCCAGGCCAACCTGAATGAGATCCGAGAGCAGCGACGCAGGAGGAGCTGGGAGTTTGCCCTCCATAGGGCCAGGGACGCCCAGCTGTACACAGACCTGTACTTCCAGAGGCTCAAGGGAGCGCTCCTCAGCGCACACGAAGAGGTACTGAACATGGCAAACCATTGGCTCATTGGCTCACATCGGCTCATTGGCTCAGGGAGTTCTTTGGCTGAAACTGGGATTTTCTCTGTGGACCACAGGTTCCTATGTTAGAACTTTATTTCACGAGGTGCACAAGTGCTGTTGATTGGCTGGTTCGGGCCTCATCGGGATATGGATCAATCGATTTTGATTGAAAGTGCAGGAGCACAATGTAACATGGCCCCAATTCAGTTTACCATTAACACGAATACATAGGACAAATCATTCAGCTAGGAATTACCAACCACACTCATAACATCAATGTTACCGGATGTTTAAATAAAATAGATCAAAGTCAAAAATAAGAATAACACATTGAAAACATAAATGTTAAAGGGATGTTTGAAAAGGCCCCGACTGAGTTCTAAGTTCTAGGGTAGGCTATAATGAATATAGGAAATAAAAGTAGGTTTCAGTCTTGATTTAAACATTTCAATTTAAACATTTTGTGTTAAACATTTGAACGTGTGTTAAAGATAACATGTAAGGGAACGCCATTGCAGAGTTGAGGGGCGGGGTAGGCAAATGCTCTGAAGCCATCCAGTTTCTTTTTGTTGACCGAAGGAATGACAAGGAGACCGGCATCAATAGACCGAAGAGGGTGTGCCAGTGTATGCGTTGTAATGTAAGGGGCTGCAAGTCCATGCAAGGCCTTAAAATCAGCTCCGGCTCCGGCACCGGTAGCCAGTGAAGAGAGGTCACGCTGGTTGCAACCCTATCGAAATGTTGTCGTTTTTGAAGATTTTAGCTGCGGCATTCTGAACCAGCTGGAGACTTCAAGTAGCACAACTATGAGGACGAGAGAAGGTCATTGCAATGATCAAGACTGTAAAATACAAATCCATGAAATACAATGTCAGCATCACGCAGTGATTTTAGCAATATTACTAAGATAAGAAAATGCTGTCTTGGTTATAGCTTTTTTTATGAGACTTGAATGTCAGACGGCAAGTCAAAAATCACTCCCAAGTTTTTTTTGATTGTCGTGCTTTCAGGTAGTGAATTGATCAGCGACAGCCCTTTTGCTTAATTTCGTCATAAAAGAAAGATGTGTAGATTTGAATGGTCTGTCATTGTTCAGGATTTGCAGCTCAATGGTTAAAAAAAAATTGCATGCAGCGGTTTGTTCATTTTTTGAAAGCTGAGGCCACAGAGCCCACAGAATGCGTCTTACTGATAATATCAAGAATAGGGAAATGGTTCCTTAAAAAAAGATTAGACAGTATGGGGGTCTAATATGCAGGTTGTATTTTTGGAAGCAGTTGGCAGGCTGGTGAAGGCCTCAGGGTGAAGTGATTTCCCACTGTGAAAGAGTGCAGCTGGTCCGAGTAGTTGATCCGAATAGTCCACCACTTGATCTGAATGATGAGGATGAGACGCACTTCAAAGTGCAGAGGCCATTCGTAAAAACCGCTAATTATAAGTCTCACTTTGTCTACAAGTGAGTTCACCGTCTTCCTTTCCTCTGACACCGTAATTACTTGGAAAAGACAAACTCATGTTATCCCGTTGATGATGCAAAAAAAATACACGTCACTTTTATAGCTCCGTCTTCATGGGGCCAATTGAGCCACGCCCCCCTTGTGTTAAAATGTAAAACATCAAGGGTTAGGGTGAGGACGTCGGTGGAAGTTGTCCAACAGAGCATCTACTCAGCCTGGGTGTAGTCTTAATGTGTCTCGGTATCCTTGCTCCTGCAGGTTCAGCTGGAGCGAATGGAGGACGAGCAGACCCTGGAGGAGCTGCAGAGTCTGCGTGAGGTCGTTCACGACCGCTTCCGCAAGCAGGACGAGATCGCGGAGGCAAGCGTGGATCAGGGTCGTTAGCGCTCGTCATTAGCATGAGCGTTGGCCGGATGACGATTTGAACCGTCATTAGCATTGGCGTTGTCATTCGTTTGAATTAACTATAATTCTGCTAAATTGCTAATTAGCCTTTCTGATAAATAATAACAAATGTAGAGTTTCTAGCTTTTTTTAAAGTCATACATCATCAACATATGTTCTGCATGTTATATATGTTTGCATTTTCTTTATCCTTACACGTAAATGTGTTGTCTTTTTAGGGCTTTTATTTTGTAGAGCGCTAACTCCTGTCCGTCTCCCCCCTCAGAGTGTGCGCGAGCCCATCAGTGAGCTGCAGCCCGACTGCCCCCCCAGCTCTATCCCCAAGAGTGGGAGCTCCGGGATGATCCAGTACCTGCAGTCCTGGTTCCCTGGCTGGGGAGGCTGGTACGGAGAGGCCCAGGACCTGGAGGCCGGTGCCGAGGAGCTCCTCCCGGGCCCAGAGACCTGGGACATACTGGGTGAGAGGCCTGGCAGGAGCAGCCTGTCTGTCCTATGCTTGTGGTATTGGCATCACTGTTTCTCTGATACTCATGGAGTATTCTTCTTTGTCTCTCTCTCTCACTGTCTCCCCCTCTTTTCCTCTGTCTCTCGCTGTCTGTGTGTCTCTCTGTCTGTCTCTGTTTTTCTCTCGCTGTCTCTCTCTCTATGTCTGTCTGTCTGTCTGTCTGTCTCTGCCTGTCTGTCTCTGTGTCTCTGTGTTTCTCTGTGTGTGTCTCTCTCTCTGTCTGTCTCTGTGTTTCTCTCTCTCTATGTCTGTCTGTACCTTTGTCTGTCTCTGCCTGTCTGCCTGTCGGTCTGTCTCTCCCCCTGCCCACCTGCAGCAGCAGACACAGAGGATCTGTTTGACCCCCTGGAGCACTCCCAGTCCCTGAACACCTTCACCCGCAGGGACCACCTGTTCGCCCGGCTGGAGTTCCTGCTGGAGAAGGGCGGGGTCACCCTGTTCCAGCAGGACCCCCGCGGGGACCCGGCCAACGAGAGTGGGGTCATCCAGCTGGAGTTCTCTGGTACAAGACTACAGTTCTTATATTGTTGCTATGCTATGCTGTACTATGCTATGCTAGGTCACCCAGCTGGGGGTCTCTGGTACAAGACTACAGTTCTTATATTGTTGCTCTACTATGCTGTACTATGCTATGCTAGGTCACCCAGCTGGGGTACTCTGGTAGAAGACTACAGTTCTTATATTGTTGCTATGCTATGCTATGCTATGCTATGCTATTCTATGCTAGGCTATGTCATCCAGCTGGAGTTCTCTGGTACCGGATAACATCTACAATATGGAAAAAGTATAATGTGATATTGTTAAATGCTTTGTGTCCATTCTGTATCATTATTGTGTTATATGTCCCAACTCTTGCTGCACTTTTTGAATCCAGTTGTTCTTCAAGCGCTCCAACAAACACCCTGTCTCTGAAATATGCGACACGTCCTACGCATTCATAATTACTCTTTATGCTTATATATCTGGAGTGTCAACCGTTGGGCGTGTTCCTGCAGGTGTGAAGGTGATGGTGGAGTCTCTGCCACGCTCCGAGTCCTCCTTGCTGTCCGTGAAGCTGGGCGGTCTGTTCCTGAGGGACCTGACCACCCAGGGGACCATATTCCCTGTCCTCGTCTCCCCCAAAACCGTGCGTGTTCCCCCCCGTATCGTCTTAAGACACATTTCGTCCTTCCCGTTGCTCCCCCCGCTGTCACTTTTCTGATGTTGATGCTTTTGGTTGAGACGAATGTGTGTTGTCACGTGTATGTCTTTCTGTAGGACAGCGTCGCCGTGGTTAGTAACCAACCCTTTGGGCAAGGCAGCAACGTCTCAGGTAGGTGATGTTGTTCTGTTTAATTCAGTATAGAATATCCCATCGGTTGTAGGTGTAGAAATATATACTTAAATAGGAAGTTTATGTAAGTTATATAAGTTTATAAATAGGTCTTATTTCCCTGGTTAGTTTTAACACTGAAAAGATATTTAATAGACATAACCTGCAGGTGGAACACACACAGTCCCAACTCTGTGTTTTTGCACTCTGTTTATCTCAATATTTGCGTCATAACCTGTGATTTACCTCACCAAAAATCCCCTTTTTCAAATCAATAATTGACTTGTGGCATAGCCGCACAGTCACGGTGCCCCCGGTGTCGGAGCTCTACGCGAAACGAAAGTATCTCGACAGACCATCTCCCACCTGTTGCCCCCGGTGTGACCCCACACATCCTGCCTCTCTCGGACAGGCGGCGCAGCGGAGTCAACGGCGCCCCCTGTCTTTGAGATGACGTACGAACGCAACCCTGTGCGCTGTAAGTTCGAGAGGAGGCTGGAGGTGAACACCAGTCCACTGAACATCATCTACAACCCCCAGGCCATCAAGAAGGTCACGGAGTTCTTCTACAAGGGGAGGGTCCACACGTCAGGTCGGTTTATCTTGGATCTCATCTTTATCTCAGGTTATGCCAGGTTATCTCAGATTATCTCAGATTATGGATCAGATGCAGTTGGGTTGAATACTTGATCCCGATTGGTTGAATAGTGTGAGCTGCACCTCAGCCCTTTAATTGTTCCTAACCAATATGTGACAAACCCAACATTAGCAACACGGGTAAATAAATCATCCACAAAAAATACTATATGCCCAAATCGCTGCAGAATAATATTTAAATTCCAGATGATGATAAGCCATTAATGTTATCGATAAAAGTAACTAAAGGAGCCCCTGGTGGTTTATTCTTTACTTTGCTCAGGTTATCTCAGGCTATCTGTTGTAATAACACTGCGACAAAATGGTGTATTCTATTTCTAGAGGAATGAATACTTTTACTATTTCCTATGAAAGGGCCCCTTATTTCACCACCGGGTATGATGTTAAATATCTATCAATACAGTATCTACAGTGACATCAGACGTGGGATGGATTGATCGACCCATTGCTTGACACCACACCTGGTGGGAAGATAGTGGGGCCCTTTGAACCACGTCTGTCCTTTCATGTATTGATGGTACAGTGACGTCATCCTTCTTCACCCCCTAGGTTTCGGTTACCAGTCTGAGTTGGAGCTGAGAGTGGCAGAGGCGGCCAGGAGGCAGTACAACAAGCTGAAGATGCAGACCAAGGCTGAGATCAGGCAAACCATAGACCAACTGCTCGTAGGAGAGTTCATCGTGAGTCGCACACTACGCCTTAACCCTCAAAATGGTCCAAGGGGGGGGGGAGGGGGAGGCTCCTGTAGCGGTGATTGTGTTGGACTGTCAGTGAAAGGTACTGGGTTTGAAGTGTCCGCAGCTTACCAGTAGGCGTCCTTGAACAAATTATCCAAACCCTACCTGCTCTTTAAGGTCTCTATCTGTAATCACTGTAAGTCACTTCATAGCAGTTGTAGCATTAGCATTAGCATTTGCATTAGCGTTAGCAGCAGAAGCAGCAGCAGTACTAGTAGTAAGTTTGTTCTAATAAACTTTGAACTGTCCAAATTGCTTCTTTTATAGGAGAATAGCAAGCGCTGGACCATGAAATTGGATATCTGCGCACCCCAGGTCATTTTCCCAGATGACTTCCAGTCAGAAGACCCCATGCTGGTCGTGGTTGATTTGGGCAGAATTCTCCTCACCAACTCCCAAGGTAACATCCATAACAACCCACTTCCCTTTGTGTCAATTTCATTACATTACATAACTGGTTACTCCTCGTCCAATCTTGGCAGATTTAGTATTACTTCATATTCTTAGTCTTTTTGAGTTAGTTTTGACTAACTCATACCCGTTTTATCCACTGTGTCTTCGTAGAGCTGGACACAAAGACGAGCTTCAAAGCCACTCAGCCTGAAGGGGAAGACCTGAGCGACGACGAGTACGGAACCCCACTCACTACCCCCCCCGAGTCTCCGGCTCCTGAGCTGGACGTCCCCCTGAAGGAGCAGTTCAGGAACCCCGAACCCCTCAACCTCAAGTCGGCCAACAGCGCCCAGACCTACAGCCGGAAACTCTACGAGCGGTACTCCCTGTCCTTCAAGGACCTGCAGATCATGGTGGGCCACTTCAAGGACAACTGGAAGCACGTTCAAGAGAGCGAGGTGGGTCCCACCCACGTGGTGGAGAAGTTCAACGTGCTCCTGCAGCTGGAGCAGAGGCTCCGCTACACCTCAGACCCCCAGCTTCCTGGGGCGGTGTTGACGGGCACTCTGCCCGACCTGAAGGTCCACATCAACCTGGAGAAGATGACGGCCCTCAGGAGCTGCCTGGCCCGACTGACTAGCCCCGGCGACAGCAAGGAGGACAAAGGCAAGGGCCAGGCTGGCCGATCCCCCGACCCTCTCCACCTGCGCCACGAGAAGATCTTCCAGAGGGACGACAGCTCGTGGAAGCTCCAGGGATCGGCCAAGAACCTCACTCAGAGCGTCATCACATTGGAGCAGCACACGCGAGAGGTGCTGGTGGAGTCGCGCCTCCTCCTCGCAGAGTTCAACATCAACTACATGCAGCTGGGCGTGGAGAGCGACGGCCGCTACATCTCTGTGCTCAAGGTGTTCGGCACCAACGCCCATTTCGTCAAACGTCCATACGATGCGGAGGTGGCCCTGACGGTGCACGGCCTCCTGCTGGTGGACACACTGCAGACCTTCGGCTCCGACTTTGACCTGCTGGTGGCCTCCCACAAACACCTCACCTTCGACATTCCCACGGGGAGCCTCATGGAGAGCCAGCCCGCCTCCCCCATCCTGCCGGAGAGGTCGCCCCAGCACCGCGGACTCCACCAGGAGCCGGCGACGGAAACCCTGGAGGACCACATCTCCCCGTTCAGCTCCTTCATCAAGGATGAGGAGGCGCTCATCAAACTAGAGTACCAGTTTGTCAGCTCCGACTGCCCGTCCATGAACCTGGACAGCTCCCTGCAGGTGACGAGCATGCAGGTGAACAACCTGGACATCATTGTCAACCCCGAGACGATCGTGGAGCTGCTCAAGTTCCTTCAGAAGTCCTTCCCCAAGGAGGAGAGTGGATGGAGCGCGTCGTCATCCCAGCAGCCGACGCAGCCGGTGGACGGCAAGGACGGGACCTACCAGTCCACCTACGACCAGAACAAGGAGATCACCGTGGAGATCAACCGACTCAACCTGCTGCTCCTTCGCACCGTGTCCACCAGCACCGCCCTGGGCCCGGAGAAGAAGGCGTTGAAGATCGCCACGGCCAGCATCACCGGCACAAAGGTGAACTTCTCTATGGGTGGTCGGATGGAGGTCAACGGGTCCCTAGGTTCCATGCAGTTGGTCGACCTCACCCAGGAGGGCGGCCGCAACCAGTTCGTGGTCAGCATCGGCAATGTGGAAGACATCACTTCCACGCCCGGGGAGGCCATATTCTTCGCTGACCCCGAGGGCTCTTCGTCGGAGGCGCTGAACTTCCACCTCACGGAGAAGTCCCAGGGGGAGTGCTACCTCCAGCTGCACATGGCGTCCCTGCACTACAACCACTCGGCCAAGTTCCTGAAGGAGCTCACGCTGTCCGCCAACGAGGTGGAGGACAACTTCCGCTCCATGCTGAAGAGCGCCGCCACCAAAGTGTCCACGGTGCTCGCCACGAAGACGGCCGAGTACAGCGGGATGGTGTCGCTGTTCGAGACGCCGATGAAGAGGAGCCGCACCCAGAGCCAGAGCTGGGCCTACGCCTACGAGGAGAAAGAGGACGTCCCCGAAGCGGAGGCCGAGTCCCCCCTGGACAAGCTGCTGGTGAAGCTCACCCTGGACATCAGCATCGAGTCGCCGGTGGTGTCGATACCGCGCAAGCCGGGCCACCCGGAGCTCCTGGTGGGCCACCTGGGCAGCATCATCATCCGGAACTTTGTGACGGGGCAAGACTCCGAGGGGGAGAAGCTGCAGGTGATGGTGAAGGACATCCGGCTGTACTCGCTCAGCATGAGTCAGCTGGTGATGAGGAGGACGGCCAGGAACGGCTCGGTGGGCTCGTGCTCGTCGCCGTCGCACGCTGGGGTGAACCCGGGCCAGGAGGAGCCCCAGTTCACACGCCACAACTTCTTCGAGTCGCTGAGCCGGGGGAAAGGTGAGAGAGAGTGACTGATGTGGTACTGATACGAAATACTAGAACAGTATTATGGAGACTGGGAACTACGCTGTGAGACAATCTGCCTCATATGGGCTCCCCCAAGTTTTGGAACATAATGTATGTTTGGGTTAGGAAATGTTTGCTTAAAACATAACAATAACGGCATACAATTGTGTAATTGTGTATCTACAGTTTAGGCAACATCTTTGCTTCTGTTCTTATGCAATGCTGTGTGTGTGTATATATATATATATATATATATATTGTCCATGAACTTTACTTGATGATAAAAATACTAAATGTCATGCGATGTAAAATCAAACCAATTTTCATCATAATATACATTTCTTGTTTGTTTTTCATTAGCCTTCCACATCCTGAAGGACACCACCATTCAGTTCACCCTGGAGAAGGTCCCCATTGATGAAGAATCCCAGTTCACCTACCTGGACCTGGACGAGCCCTTCCAGAGCTCTGGCCTGCTGCGGGTGGAGGGCAAGTTCGTCAACCCAGTTCAGGTATTGCCTTATACGTGCATCGACAGCCCGCCAGACAACTAAAGGCAATGCAGTTGAAAGTGTCCTTTCACTGCAGCAGCCCCAGCCTGTACTGCAGGG
>OMKQ01046424.1:0-11500 GCA_900302335.1 Phycis phycis
TCCACTACATATCCATTAAAATAAGGATGGACAACAGAAAAATGCACAAGAAAAAGATCAACCATTTGAGTTTTGTTTTGATTTGAAATGTTTGTGTTTGAATGGGTTTTATATACATATAATATATATAATAGATCATATATATTTATATCTCACTGTAAAGTTATGTCTTGGATAACCAGTTGATGTTGATTTCCTAAGGTATAAGCTTTTAGCAATATCACTCCTAGACATGAGTAATAGTAAGAACTTTCTATATCAAAGTAAATAAAAATGAAGCTATGATATCTGGTAGAAACCCTTAATATGATGAAATTGGATCTTTGTATATATATCTCCAGGCATATCTTGTCAAATGAATTTGGACTACCAAACATTTTGTCATAAGGTTGAAGAATAACAAAGAATGATGTAAGAATGACAGCCCGAGCCAGAACCTATTCAGTGTAAGAATTACAGCCAGAACCAGAACCCATTCAGTGTAAGAATTACAGCCAGAACCAGAACCTATTCAGTGCATTCGACAGCCAACAAATTATCCTGTGAGCACGGCTCAAACATTTTTGCCATTACAAAGTTCTTCAACTTCAATTGAAAGATATGAAAGTAAAGTATGTGTGAGACCCTTAATGTAGCCTTGATGTACCGTCACGTGGAACCAGAACAACTGTTGTTAACCTCGACCAGTGTGCAACACAGAACGTACCGGGTCAGTGCCTTTTCACCACAGACATCACTGCGTGTGTTTCTCTTGATCGTAGCAGCGATTTCATACGGCTTAAGTCTCTAATATGTCATGAGTTGTATGAAAACTGTCATTCACTGCTGGGTTTTAGTGATGTATGAACTAGATTGTAACATTGTCGACACACACAAAAAACAGCTCAACTACATTACAATCACAGGCAGTATTTGACCTGATGTCTTGATGCTCTTGGCCTGGTGTTTGTTTTTAAGAACCTTTTTTGATTACCCTGTGAAGTAATCCAAAACCCGTTAATAGTTTCTCTCTAAGCAATCTCCCTGATTTGGGACAAAACAAATATTTATATCAGAGGTCACTTGTACAGCATGTAGATTTAACTTCTCTTTGTGGGCACATCACCACTCATCTATAGCTCACACCTGTACACAGAGAAAAATAAAGAAAGATTAAGTCAATGCCTCTGGCCCTGTGGTCTGTATAGGTGACTTTTGGAAAGAGTGACATTGTGTGCATGGGGTAAATGATGTGCAGAGCTTGAAAATTATATAGATATGTCTCCCTTATATCTCCTTTCATGAGATATGTCTCATTTGGCAATGCACCACCAAATTACTTTAAATGTCTGTTAATTAGACCTATTCTATATTTTGGGGGAAGCACAGTACACATTTAAACTCAAAGCAACTTTATTCTATTCATCTCATAAAACCTATGTACAGTCAAAGCTAAGAGACGTGGATATTGACTATACACAATATGGATTTGTTTTATTATTCATATTTTCATGTCCCATCATATTGATTCTCGATGAGGTTTGGCTTGCGGTCCTCGGTCGCCCCTAGTGGTGAACAGCGGGACGGTTCCACATAGGGCGTGATTGCACGACCCCTCCCCCTCCAGTCTATCTGGAAAAGAAAAAAAAACTTTTTTGTATCGAAGGAATCAACAGCCGCCATCTTGTCGTGGCTCGGAATTGGGATTTCGGTCGGACAGTGTTTAAAAAAATATTGTAATAAACGTCCTTCTCGGGCTATGACAATATCCTTCTCCCGAAAACGTAATTTGACCTTCGTTTCGGATATTTTTTTTTTTTCGACAAACGAAAATAGGAGCGGTGTGGTCGGTGTGGAAAGCCCGTATATCTGATTTCCCCTTCAGAGTGCGGCGCTTTACCTCCTCTCCGTTCGAGCAGCATTGTTTACCGTGAGGACGCAGATACGAGACGGGGACTTTAGGACTATTTCTTTTTTTAATAATATATTATTTTAATGCATTATTGCATTTTATGTAGTCTCGCACCATTTTTTGCATGCAGGAATTTGACGTCACACAAAATGGGTTCTTTGAAGATCTAAAAACAACGACTTTTGCCTTGCCGTGCAACCACATATGTGAACATACCTGTTTAAAAAGTTTGCGCTCGGTTCTTTTCATGGCACACATTGTATTTTTGGGTATTTAAGGGCAATTATGTGGGTGTTGGGAGTTGGATTATCATGGGGTGAATGGCGGTGGCGAAGCGGGGCGCTATTGCATCTCTTTTGAAAGACACTCGATTCACTGCAAGGAAGGCTAACGCTAACTTCGCTAGTAGCAGGCAATTAGCTAGCCATTAGCTGGTTGGCTACTGCTAGCAGGCTAACGGCTTGCTAATGTGCTAACCAAGAAGGTGTGGGGGGTTGACAGAACCAACTTTTCCTGTCGCTAAGACCACTTAACACGCATAGCAACCCAAAAAGATCGCGACCATGGCCGAGAACCTGCTGGACGTCGGACCACCCCACTCCAAGAGACCCAAGCTGAGTTCACCTGCGCTCCTAGCGTCAGATGGACCAGGTAAGGCCCAGAGCTGTCACCAATGGTAAACACCGACGCCGCGAGATGTCATTGAATACAATTACAGCCCCACGGTTGAGGAAGATGCTAGGGACGTTTTTGCGGTGTGCTATGAGATTTTTTTTCTCATCCTGCTCCTCTTCCAGGGATGCGCGTTTATTACATTCTGAGCCATGTTGTGCAACTTTGTCAAACATTGTCTTGGTATTTTGTATTCATCGTTGGTGGTTAGGGATTTTGTATTATTCCGCTGAAAACTGTTTTAGTGCAGTCCAGAAGAGGGCTTCTACTCAAATGCGAACCACTTTTCGCTTCAATGCAGCCGTTGGTATGACTGATCTAATGCTGAAACACCCCTGGTAAAAAAACAAGCTCCAATATTATACTGATGTTGATGCATCAAGTTCAGCGATTTCAGGCTCGGGCATTGGAAAGCGGGTCTAACAGTAGATTCGTATTTTGTGCTTCATGGTAATGAACCCTCTTGAACACATTACACTACTGAAATCTCGAGCTGACATGAATTGACGTTATCCTTTTGTGTTAATCACCACATCCATAGTACATTCGTTTGCCTCTTTTGCAATTACACACTAAAGGATGCACACTCCTTGGAAAAATCTTTTCCAACTAATATTAGAAGGGATCATGATCCCGTCATAACTCAAACTTTGTGCACCGACATTTAATTGTGAAAACATTTCTCTAGCTCATCCTATGTTAATCACCACATATGTAATGCTTTAATTAGTGGTCATTATAATAACTGATTACTATACCATTAAAACAGCCTAATTGCATTATGAGGCCAACAACTGCACCCTGTTCAGTTATGGTGAGATATGTCACAGGATTATGTGTCTGACATAATTGCTGTGATTGAAAAAATGATCATAACCCTGGATCAAATTTTGCTATGCATTTGCTGTGTCCTTAAAGGCCTGAAAGTACGTATGTAAATTGACTTTGCCTGAGAAACATTAATTGAGTCAACATTTAACAACAGTAAGTCCGACCTAAACAGAGGGCCTTTTGTATAAGCCATTGCTGAGCCAGCATTTGATGCCAGTGACAGTGCAACTTTCTAAAAATGTCAGTGTTCTGCTCCATAATGATGCATCGTCATTTTTAATAGTAATGTTTTCAAACATAAAGTGGTAAAATCAATTTCAGTTACTTGCTGACAAATCAGAGACCAATCAACACATGCTGTGTCTATGGCAGAATCACAGGCCCTCCTGCCCATGTCCAACTGCAGTAGTATTGCAGTAGGGGCTGTCTCTAAACCCAAGGTATATGATCTGTTGTACCACCTAACAAAGTCAATGGAACACATACAATTCTATATCATACGTGGCCTATATGACCATGTTGTCCAGGCATCAAATATTGTGCCCATTATGCTATTTCACGCCACTTGGAGCACAGGTGTGTATATTGACGGTCATAGTCATTACAAAATTAAAATGTTTGTTTACAGATCCGCCCATACATTGTTTATGTACGTTACATCAAGTAATGGAGTTATCCTGCGAATCATCTTTTACTAACAATTTGTTGTCATGTGATCATCCGTTTTCTCCCCAAGGTGCTTTGTGAGAACGAAGCTGAGCTACTGTTTGTTTGGTCACAGCTCTTGGGGGTTTTAAATTTAAACACGTTTTTTTTGTCAAAGCAATTTATGTAGTTGTAACTGGCAAAGTGTACATTGTGTATGATGTATGTATTTATTATCCCATTTTCACCTTGATTACACTTTGTTATATGTAAGAATAATAGATGAGAATAGAACAGTTAAACAGTAGATTAAAGCTATAGATATCTTTACTAAAATAAGAATACTGTGACATAAATACTAGCATTTCTATCCATGACATTTACCCCATACAATTTCAATTTCAATGTAATACAATCTTTGAAATTTAAATATTGGCATATGTGAAATTTGCATTGTTGTTGGCATATTGATTCATATTATACATTGAAAATCAGAATAATCCCATGTCCCTTTTTGAAGTATATATAGACTTTAAAACAAACATGGATATTTATAACTCCGTGTTCAAGGAATGGTCTTTATTGTCATGGGGCTCACAAGAAGCGCTCTGAAACTGACCCAGCGTAGCCAATTCACAACAAAAGCAGCAGTCACAACAACCGAGATTAACGAGTTCCGCAGCACATGGCAGAGGCCCCGCATGTCCCCGGTGATCCATCACTGGACGCCCCGCCCCCCTGCCGGTCGCACCAGGGCTTCCCAGGTGCGACCGCGGCCAGGCTGCTCCTGTGGGACGCTTGCTTTGCACAGCCATCATCAGCAGTAAATTGCTGAAAACAATGAGTTTGCATGCTCTCCATGGCAACAGTCTTGCATGATGGTTCTTGTTTACTACTGTTCAGCCTTGACCTTTGGCCTCTTCCTGACGCTGTGGGCTTGGGTTGCTGTGTACGTCTGCCTGTTCAGGAGGTCTGCCTGTTCAGGAGGTCTGCCTGTTCAGGAGGTCTGCCTGTCTTCAGGAGGTCTGCCTGTTCAGGAGGTCTGCCTGTCTTCAGGGGGGTTGCTGTGTACGTCTGCCTGCTCAGGAGGGTTGAGCTGTGCCACATGCAGTTGCTGTGTACGTCTGCCTGTGTTCAGGAGTGGCTGAAGATTGGTTTCCAGTTTTCTCATCCATTTCAAGTTTATTTTTGTATTTTTTAAATTTTTTTAGGGAAAAATGTTTTCGCCCCCTCTTATCCTAAGAAGATAAAGTAACTTGGGTCCATGTGTGTGCGTGATGTGCACACGCAGGCTTCCATCTGGCAGCCTTGCAGGATCTGCCCCTCCATCCATTGCCTAATAAGCCAATGAAGTCAGTTTTTTTTGTTGTCCTTCTGTTTCTGTTCCTTCTCATTAATCTTCCACATTGGCAGTTGGAACATTTTTCAGCTTTTGAAATGGAAAGCGGGAGGTTCACGAGGTGATCGTTGGGTTTTGAGATGTTCCTCTTGGGTTTCTTTACTACTTTAAAAATCAGGTGATGCAAACATCAGCGTTATGTAACAAATGCACATACGCGTTTTAATGGACAATGGCGAGAGCTTGACAGGGAGGCCAGCGTCCGTCATGTGGTCACACATTGCTGGTCCACATTGTGTCAGGTTGTGAAACGTAAAGTTAAGTAAAACGGTAAATTTTGTTAAATGTTTTTGTTTGTTTTCTGCATCGGAAGTGAATTCAAGCTGGTAGTAAGATGGTGACATGACCAGTGCAGAATTGTTTGCTAGCCGTCCTGCTCTTGTGCCAAGTGAGTGTGCTAGCCTCAGAGCAGACTTTCCACACCTGTCCCTCTTTGGCCAGACATTTAGCCTCAGGGGTGGCATGACAGACAGCTGCAGTCTGACTCTGGACCACTGCTAGGTCCACTACAAGCTGCTGCCATGACTATGTTTAGATTCTTACTCCCAGACTAGAGCCACTGGGGACGGAACCGAGAAAAGACGGCAGATAAGTAAACTGAGGCCTCTGGGAAAGGCTAGGGGAGGGAGAGGGGAGGGACGATGTGAGCGGGAGGGAGAGGGAGACGTGTGTAATGTGAGTTGTGGTACCTCCCTTTTTTATTCAGATGTTTTCAGTGCTGGTTCTCCCTGGACTGCTGAGCGCCACAAAGCCAAAAGTCAGTGCGTCTGTGTTTAAGCTGTTTGAAAGGGCTATCAAGGTGCTCTTCTGAGACGACAGCAGCGGGAGAGGTTGAGATGGATTGGTGGCCGTGTTCCCCTCTGATGGAGCACCTAGTTTCCTGATGCCAGGGAAACACGCATGGGGCAGTCCCAGCATGGAGCTTGTGTTTACTTGAGCAAGCATGGAGGCCTAATGGCCTCATGATGAGCCCTCTGCCGGGCCAAATTCTAACGTAGACAATCAACAGCAACCGATGGCACGCGTATGAACACGCGTATGAACACGCGTATGAACACGCGTATGAAGCTGCTGGGCTCTCTTCAGTGTCCAGGGTTTGCCTTCTGCAACCACTGGGCTGGCACAAGTGAATACCAAAATTATTAATTAAAAAACAAAGGACCACCATATTCCATTAGCATTTTACTCTTTCATGATGGCACTCATGATGGCCAATCAAACAGCACTCTATGTCAAGTTCAACTGGGAACAGGGAGGAGAGCTCAAGATTTAATTGATCGGCATACGTAACCAGAGTCAGACAATGTGATCACATTAACATATTTTAGTGCCACTTAATTGAATGAAGTATCATGGAAACTTTGTATGACTCAAGTTGTAGTTTCCCAACTGCTCAGTTGTCATCTTTGGGCGTAGTGGTTTGCATTTTTGTGCTTGTTTAACAAGTTGCTAATTAAATCTTGATTGCTATTTTTATTATGCTGCAATATGATTCAGAAATATGTATGCCCTTTTCTGCTTGGCTGTGTGCTGCCAGACAATGAACACTCCACATGCACACCCACTCACCACCAGCCCATTGATGCTGTCATCCTAATTGTTGTAGATTCCTACATTATGCTCACACTTCCTCATGGGTGTCAGATACACGATGCAAGTTGGATTCCCGTGGCACAGATTCAGCTCTTTATCCAGGGGGATGTTACTGGTGGACAGTAGCATGTACTGATGCCCTGTTAGCCAGGAGAGTTGACAGTGACAATTTGTCAATCTGCGGCGAAGGCATCAGTATATAATAATGTAATAATAGTATAATAGTATAATAAAAGTATAAAATAATAGTAATAATACTATGCAACGTTCAAAGCACCATGTACCAATTGTCATACAGGTAACTTTTTGGATGAGACATCGTCCAAAACCTTTACCAATATAAGTAAAGCCAATATAAGTTACCAATCTGGATTATTGTTCTTTTTCATTTTGAATTGTAGCACAGATTTTTGTCTCAGAATTTGCATTAGGCTTCAATTGATTACATCACCGTTGATCATTTGCTATTAAGGAACAGGGATGTGCGGCGCTGTGGTATTAACCAACCTTTCTTTCCTGTAACTCACCCTCCCCCTACCCGTTCTCCTGTCTGTCTGTCTGTCTGTCTGTCCCCCCCACCCGTTCTCCTCCTGTCTGTCTGTCTCAGTAGATTTGGGTTCTTTGTCCTGGGATGATCTAGAGAACGACCTCCCAGACGAGTTGATTCCTAACGGAGGAGACCTGTGCCCAGCGGGGGTCCTGCTCCCTAACGGTGGTTGTGCACCTGGTGGAGCACCGGCTGGCCTTGGAGGAGGAGGAGGAGGAGGAGGAGGCGGCGCGGCTTCTGTCGTCCCCGATGCCGCTGCGAAACACAAACAGCTTTCTGAGCTCCTCCGCACGGGGAGCACCTCCAGCCTCACGGCCGCTGGGCTGAACTCGGCCGGCTCCCAGTCCGGAGGAATCGGAGTACAGCGGAGTACGACGCTGGGGAAGAACCCCTTGGGCCAGGGCTCCCAGAACGCCCATTCATCTCCCCAGGCCCAGAAGGCGGGAACGCCGACGGGAGTCGTGGGCCAAAACAATGGCAACAACACGTCGGCCGTCGGCCTGAACGCAGCAGGATTCACCCAGGCGATGATGAACAATAGCCAAGGCCACGCAGGACTCCTGGCCCAGGGAGGGCAGGCCCAGCCCGGACAGGTGATGAACGGAGGCTTGGGGCCCGGAGCCGGGAGGGCCCGCGGTGCTGGAGTAGCAGGCATGCAGTTTCAGGGACAGACCATGCAGGGGGGAACGCCAGCCTCCGCCGTGGCGGGCAGCGGTTCTGCATTGGCAGAGACCCTTTCCCAGGGAGGACAGCAAATGGGTACTCAGGCCAACCTAAATGCCTCCCAACAGGCAGGCAATAGGAACAAGGTATGCCTCACTTCCATCTCCATGCTCTGCCATGTCTGTGCTGATGTTATGAAAATGTTATGCTATTTATGTTATGAAATGAACCAGAAGAGGGATGGGTGTCTTTTCCATGTTCTCTGTTTCCATGTTCTCTTCACAGTATGAATTGATTTTATCGATGTGTTAAATGGTTCTGCATGCATGCATGCATGGTTCTGGGATAGTTTCCCAATTAATGAGCACTGAGATGTGCTGTCGCCAACAATAAAGCAACCATAGTTTTATTTGAAATTTGTTGGTATTCAAAGCAGCAACCTGCAGAAGACCAGTGAAAAATTGCACTTTTTGTGACGCATCCATTTACTTGAGGTTTGAGGGTATCAACATGGAGGCATCTCATCCTCATTTGTTAAGGTTAGATAAACGTTAACCTTGACATTTAAGAACTGTTACTTTAATAAGCAGTGTAGAATTTGTCGGGCTGACCCCTCAGTCAACTTGTTGGGGTCGTGGCTCTTTAAGGTGATGATGGCTGATAAGGTTTGTCAAACCTTTATCAGCTTATCCTGTCGGGTAGTCAAATCTTTTCTTCTCATGCTATAATGTCAATTAAAGCTCTTTAATTGTTATTATAGTCTATTATGTTTGTTATTATATTGTCACTATAGTCTTTCCTTGTTGAAACTAAAGTAGGTTCGGTCACTGACTTTGATTGGCTAGCCTTGGTTAGTGGAGTTTTGTCAAGTGATTCGTGTTTGACATGTTATACAACCCTTCCTGGAATGCCCAACATCAATACTGAAAGTTACATTTAAATACTCCGGAATGCTGCATTGTAGTTCTGTATTTGAAGAATCTCACATGTCACCAGTGGCTTATGTAGTTGGTCATTAATGTTACAAACTGGGTGTTGGAGGCGACATTCCTGCCATGTGTTCAAATCACAAGCCTGCAGTTAGTGACAGGTTTTCCATCACCCAATAGTGGTTGTTCCACTACAGCCTTGTCTTTCTCACGTGTGAGCGTAGGCATACTTTTGCGCTTGGTGCTGCTAGAGAGAGGAAACAGATCTTTGCACGACCACTTTAGGTTTAGAAGATAGAGTAGAAGATGGACAGACGATCAGCGGTATGAGTCCCAGTGTGTCTTGAGGTTGATGTCCAGGAGACCGGGCTTCCACGTCACGGGGCTGCGGCGCTCCTCTCATCGTTTGGTCACGTTTCTGCAGGCGAATTACAAAGTACCCTGCCCTACACGGCAACCAATTACAAACACTTTAATCAGAAACATCTCCCCTTTCCAAATGTCTCCAATGGATATGACCTTCAAAAGGACGAAGTGCATCCTGCTAGCAGTCGTCAGTAAAGAGCAGGTTTAAAAAAACAAAGCTATGGTCTGGGTGATGCACTCATGGACTGTATAAAATACATTACAAATACATTAGATACATTACAAATACATTACAAATACATTAGATACATTACAAATACATTAGATACATTACAAATACATTACAGATACATTAGAAATACATTACAGATACATTAGATACATTACAAATACATTACATATACATAAGATACATTACATATACATTACATATACATTACAAATACATTACATATACATTACATATACATTACAAATACATTACAAATACATTACATATACATTAAATATACAGTAGATACATTACATATACATTACAAATACATTACATATACATTACAAATACATTAGATACATTACATATACATTACATATACATTACATATACTTTACAGATACATTACATATACATTACAGATACATTACATATACATTAGATATACATTACATATACATTACAAATACATAACATACATTACAAATACATTACATATACATTAGATATACATTACAAATACATAAGATTATTACATATACATTAAATATACATTACATATACATTAAATATACATTACATATACATTACAAATACATAACAAACATTACATATACATTACAAATACATAACATACATTACAAATACATTACATATACATTACAAATGCATTAAATATACATTACAAATACATTAAATATACATTACAAATACATATTAAAGCTGACTTTCGATATGTGTAAATTGGTGGAAACCATCGCATCATCTTTTTGCATCCCATTAAAAATAAATAAATAAAAAGTGTCTCCAGCCGCTGCAGAAACACTGAGCAGGACTAAACCTCTGAGAAGAACTGCAGCTCATCCAGACGGCATTTCAAACTGCAATATGATCACGTCACAATGTGGTGAACTGCTTCTTTTGAGGATAGTTGAGTATAAAATAGCCAAAACAACAGGAATAAGACTGGGAATCGTGCATTCATAAATATGCAGAGTTCCTGGAGCTCTGTTGAAGATGAGCGTGTGTTTGGGAACGTGCCAACCATCCAACAATCTTGCGTCAGTGTTTTTGAAACGGGCGGTTTCATCGTCTACGGTTTTCAAAAGTTTTCAGTGAAAAAAACACAGCTTGAATTTGGACGCAAGGCCAAAACGGAGACAAAGATGTGTTTTAAAATGAACGTGGACTAGTGTGGACATGTCATGGCCTAAGTTCCCAGTGTCCATCTAGTTCTAAAATGCTAAATTAGAATGGCGGTGAAACACGGCGTCCTGCTGCTGGACAGCAGTGGATTGACCATCCATTGACTTACATTTAGGACGAGTTTGGAGAACTTCATTGGTGGTCGACAGATGTGTGCAGGAATGTGCTGTACACACATGCAAATGCTGTTCTTGAAGGAACTATTCAAACTGTGAACAATGGCTTTCTCCATTGCCAACAATTTACTCGGGGCTCTCTGTGCGATCATGAAATATATTTCTTTGAAAGACACGCACCATTTTCGTTGAGACGCGTCAGTGGGCAGTAGGCCTGGTTTGCCCGTTCTCTGTTGTTGAGTCTGAGACACATTCCACACTTGGCAGAGGCTGGCCATTGGCAGGCAGCACTCCGATGATCAAGTCTTTTGTCATTGTCAGGGATAATCCCAGGGATTCTATGGCCTCCCTGCGTGTGTCTGACACGTGTGTGTGTGTGTGTGTGTGTGTGTGTGTGTGTGTGTGTGTGTGTGTGAGAACAGGAAGGG
>OMKQ01046428.1:0-11160 GCA_900302335.1 Phycis phycis
ATGGAACGGCAACGCTCCTTGAACTGGTTTTGGATACGTTCATTTCCAGTGACATTTTCTGTCGTAGGTGAGAAGCTGTGTGGAATTGAATGGCAGCAGTTTCACTTCATGGTATTGGTTCACTTTAGTTTAGTTTAGAGTACAGGCCTGCTATCATGCAATGTAGGCTGTAACTGTAACTTGTAAAGGAATTTGTGAATAATAATAAATGCCTTTAATAATTCCTTAAAGGCACACAATTAACACAATACAACTAGATGTCAGCAAACACACAGAAACAGCAAACAAGTATTTTGTCAACAGCAGTAACCACTTCTTCCTATTTGTGCGAAGTAACCCCAAACTTATTTGATATTTGCTATTGTTGTGCGCCTGGAGGTGAACCAACTGTTGATGCCTGAATCTATCAACCATCTGCTGGTGTGTAGCTGTCGGCTCTAGTTACCCCAACCCACGTGACCTAATTCTGAGTACAGCTGCCGACCATGTGACGCAAGGCGTCCCAGCAACATTCTGTCTGCCAAGATTGAAAAACAAAATCCATGTATGTTGATGCTGGCTATTACTATTACTATTACTATTACTATTTCCTTCAGCTCGGTAAACGTATCGAAACGAACGAAAACTAAGTGCCGGTATGTTTTTGTATTGTCAATACAAACTGCTCAGAGGACTATCTAGCGCTCTCACACACCGTCAGGTTAATGAACAAACTCCCCTTTGTAATCAGTCATCTCTCTGACTGTGTGCGTTGAGGGACGGGGACGGGAGGAGGTGAATTGGTTCATTTTGGTGTGCGTTATCATACAAGGGAGTTACTGGACACGTCGGGAGAGTGAGAGGCTACAAAACAGCAGGGGTTCTGCATGTTTCTGTTCCATGGGTTGCACGTAGGGTGGGGCATAATGGAAATATAATGAGAGCAGTAGAGAAAGACTTAAGAAATGATTTCCGAGAAGCGTGTTATCAAGTAAAGGAGTACACCGCAACCCGGTACACTATGTTGTACTGGCTTTGCAGTGATAGGTTGGCTGTCCATCATGCAATCTAATCTAGTATTTATGAAGACACAGTGATGCAACATCTCATATCAGACCACGTGTTGCTATAGTACTATTTCAGAGACTAAGGTCAGAGAGAGAGAGAGAGAGAGAGAGAGAGAGAGAGAGTTACCTAAGGATATGTCTTCGTGTTTACTGCTAACATGCTCTCCCTCCCTCACAGTAGTGTGGTTTTGTTTTGATCCCATACACGTCCTTACATTCGCCTGGAGACAGGTGACCATCCTGACCAGGCCGCGCATACCAGCCAGATCCACCCGTCACTATGTTTATATTTCTGTCCACAAGCCTTTCTCTAAAATAGACTGCGGCAAGGTTGAACTCTAATCTTTTTGTTCACTGCACAACGGGTGCTAGATAATAAAGCTACCATCGAAAGTGCGTTGTTTGTTTGTGGTTTTCGTATGTTATCAATGAACTTGTACAGACTGAAACGAAAATTACAAAAAAAAAAAAAAGTGAACCAGCTCCCCATGGACGCAGTGAAAAAAAACGGATCGAGGACAATGAATGAGCCCATTGTCTGTCAACAACAGCAACACTGCCTTTCCCCGTCACTAAGGCCTATGCCATCAAAAATCCCTGAAGGGGAAGCGCGCTTCTGCACCTGTCATCTAAACACATGATTTGGAAAAAACAATGGAGAAAGTAGTCTTGATCATTCGGCACACGACCACCGCCACACTTGACGCTCATGCCCCTAAGATTCTGACCTCTGCGTCTGTGATACAGTTTTCGTCGCGGTGTCCCAAAACGAGTATAGCGACCACTCACCCAGCTGAAGAACCGCACAATAGTTTGCGGCTGGCGAGCGAACTTTCGCAAGTCGAAGCCACCTCCCGCAAACGACACCCCGTATGCGCTCGTGCCGCCATTCTCTTCCATGTCGTCCCGACGTCTTTACCAGTTCCGAGTTATGTCACGAGATCCGCATCGGTGTGCGCCCGCGGCTCCTTCTGCCGCCGACCCGAGAGACTGAGACCCTAACGCCCTGGCTCCTGTCTCACTGCGCTGCGCTGCCCGTGTGAAGATCCACCCATTCCAACGTAGTGAGGAGGCGACGTTGTCTCGGAATGCGCGAGGAAATTAAGCGAAGCAGGAGTTTTATTTTTATTTCACTCGGCTGTCTTCATACCGAAAACTCAGCATCCAAATGTATCTTTTGCAAATCCCGAAAACTGAAAAATATCTGGAAAATATTTCCGCAACCTTTTTAAGAGTAAATGTTTAACTGAGCGGGGGGTCGAGCGACCAGTAGGCGGCAGCACATTGTACTGCAAAACCAAAGTTTTCGGTTACTAACTTATTTAAAGTTATAATAACTAGTGCTGTGCCCGTAGGAAGTATGTATTCCTATAGACAAGTGGCAGCTTAAGTAGATTTTTCATGTATGGCCAAAAGTGTTGTTTGAAGGTTGGATGTACAAAGAGGTGTACATACTCTTACACAGTCTTTAACAGACAAAGTGTACGAATAATGTGTAACCTACCCATTTTGAATGGAAGACTTTTGGTAGCCTACATCCTGCTGCAATTGGAATATTATGCTAAAAATGGTTAGCCGTGATGCGTAGCCTAGCCGTGATGCGCAACTCAAGAATACACAATGAAGAGGTGGGTGTGTCTCTGCAACAACCTGATTATATGAAAAATAACAACGCACGGTGACTTGGATAAAATCATGTACCAATAAGTCTCAGAAGTTAAAATAGAGTTTAATTCTGCGTAGACTGATTCATTTGCCTTCATCGCCAATGACGCTGGCTTACCTGTGTGCTTGATATGTGGCGAGAAATTACCGAACAACAAAAAATGTAACGTCGAAAGACATTTTCAAAACAAGCACTCAGCATTCGCTGAAAAATACCCAACTGAAGATGAGTGATATTCTGTGATTGTAACAGGTCAAAAAAGTTTATAAGGTGTGTTGTGTTTTGCGGCTCCAGACTATTACATTACATTACTACTACAAAATGGCTCTTTTGATAATAAAGGTTGCCGACCCCTGACCTAGAGGGAATCCAGAGGGAGCTGGACTGGAAGATGTTTAGAGAAGGAAAATGAGAGGGAGCTAAGCTAAGAGACAAGTAGCGAGATGTTAAGTAAAAGGTGAGGGAGCCAAGATAAGGGACAGGTGTTATGTAAAGGAGAGTTAAAGGACAGACCGTAAGATGTAAAGAGAAGGCTGACTGTGGCTGACAGACTGTGAGATGTAAAGAGAAGGCTGGGTATTAATGGAGATAACGTTAAGGGCCAGGTTGTGACATCAGACGCTTGAGGAGGTCAGATGACTGTTTGTCGGGGTCCAGATCTTCCGGATGTTCTGACACGAAGCCTGGACAAGAGTGGACTAATATTCCATAACCTCCCTGGAAGGGGAACACAGCCAATGGTAAGTCTTTAACTTTCATTACAAGCATTGCATTATGGGTGTTGTAGTTTGTTAGTGAATGCGTACGTTGTAGTCGGACAGTCGGCAAGCGTGGCTCGACTTCGACCTCAAGCTCTGGGTCTTCCTCCTTCATGATGCCTAGATTCGACCGCCATTTTTGCCAGTTTACCTCCTCCACTCTTAATAAATGGAAATAAAAAACATCAAAATATTCACGCAAGGAAACTCTGCTGGGGTGGCTCAACCCCTCACCAGGGTAACCGTGTAGACCAGTGTCTCTTTACGCTGTGGGTTGGGACCCAGGTTGGGTCGCAGCCTGACATCGTACAGCACCCCTGTAACAAAACCGGATCACCCGCTCCGGTGTGCTCTTGAGGTTTTGCGGTAGTGTCCCACGGATACACGGAAATTGTCTTTTGGGTCCTGAAGTGACATTCTTTTAGGAAAGACCCCCTGATCTCGGCCACTTGCCTTGTGGCGATCCCGGTCGTTCTGATATGTTAAATGGATATTATATGCAGGGATATCGGATACATTTATGCCCGATTCATATGCTACAGGTCATTCCCTCTCCTCTTCAACCCATGACTTGACTATGTAACTTCCCTGCCACAAAATCCCATACAAATACATTACACAAACGTGTGTTTGCCTGAATGTGCGGACATCCGATCAGAGTTCGTCGCTGTGGTGACTCACCTGAAGAACATACGGCATTCATCTCCGCTGGTCAAGCACAGTCTCTTCATGATGCCAAATTGCAGCCTGTTCCTCAGCCACCGTGGCAGAGTCCTCTCCAGGTCCAGGATGGTCAGAGACCTCTGTGGGACCACGCACAGCCGCGTTAACACTCTCAGCACCCTCACCAAGAACCCGGGTTAGTGGTGTTGTGATCGACTATCCCGGGGCATGATAGTCACGTTGGTGGTTAAAGGGGGTTGACTCCCAGACGAACGATTCCAGGAGGACCGCAGTCAACCTGTAGGCAATCCCTTGAGCAAGATGCCCTAACCTTACCACCGCACTTGCTCCTGGACTCACTGTAAGACACTTTGGATACAAGCGTCTGCCAAACGAATAAGTGGTTATGATTAGTTCACTTGGTTGTGACATTAATATCATGTTGTTACGCGCGTGTAACACGTTTTTTTTTGCAATTGCTCTTTCTTTGGGCTGACATTGTGTCAGGTGATGACATGGCAAACAGAATAAATAGCAGTTTTGGCTTCTTCTTCTTTTTTCATTTTTTTTGGATAATCCGTGTGGTGGTTCCAGGGTTCACAGAGAAACAAACGCGGAGGAAAAGCCCCTTTCCTCCAACTGACACCTGTCGGAGGACCTGTCCCACCTGCAGTTTCCAGATGCTCTCGCTCTCCCGGGACACCCGCTCCACGGTGTCGCTCATCAGCGCGATGAGCATGTTGAGCAGCAGGATGTAGGTGAGCACGATGTAGGTGATGAGCAGGATGTAGAACACCTCGATGTACTGCACGTGGTCGGTGAACTCCAGGTCTCCCATGCCGATGGTGAACTTGAACAGCTCCAGGGACGTGAAGCGGATATTGTTGTACGTCGGTTTACGGCACTCGAACGCCCGAGATTGGATTTGATCGTTATCGGGTGGCGTCTCCCTCATGAGGGCGACGACCGCTATAGAGAGTAGAAGACATTTATTTCTTGAACGAGATGTATTTTGATCATGTTAAATGTCATTAAATGTGCATAGTATGTGAGTGTAAAGTTAAATTCAATAATAAAAAAAACATCTTACCGGCAGAAAATCCGAAAAGGAAGACCACATAGACAAATAGAAAGCGAATGATGTCGCTTAATATGATCTGCAAATAATTGATAGTATGGACTTTAAAGTCAGGTTGTGTTTATTTGCCTAACACTGAATTATAATTACCTCTCAATAAAACATAAAACCCAGCCTACATTAAAACACACCTCCTGACTCTGACTTCCTCTAAACGTTCATGTTCTAGATCTAGCTGCATGTTGAGGGGAGTCACTGTTTCTGAAACCATTGTTGTGCTGGGAGTGACCTCCCACTGTGTATAAAACAGGGAGCTGTACTGAGCAGGGCGTGGGAGAGGCTAGGTCACTTGGTGCAGGCTTATTGTGTAAAGAGATGGATTTTACACTGCCCTAATTAGCAGCTGAAGTTGTATTCATGTGTATATGTGTTGCAACCATTTATTTCACGTGTTCTTCCCCAGTACTTGTTTTACCCCCGAGATCCACCGTGGACATTCGTTTTCAACACCTCGTAACCCTTCAGTAAGATCAGCAAATCCAGCAGCTCACCCGTTGTATCATGACATTGTACATGCCCATGTGCTGGGATCCCCGAGAGTAGTAGAGGATGTTGATCCAGGCCAGGGCCAGAGAGAGCACCAGGGGTCCCACGTACTCCCTCCTCCCACAGACATACAAGACGAAGCAGACCAGAAGAAACAAGGCCTGCAGGAAGCTACACAAGACAGTCCAGCAGAACAGGCCTTCAGAATGACAAAAGGCGTTTTTTTTTTTGCGTGTGTTCCATTGCTTCAACAAGAATGTGACTTCAACTGATTCTTTTCTCACTTTTTTTTCTCCTAACACAACCTTTTGCCCCCCAACTATAACCCTAACTCTGACCCCACCCCTAACCCAGCCTTCGCTCTTTTAACACCTAACCACCAACTCTAAAACTCTAAAACTAAACTCAACCTGAACCATAGCACTATCTAACAGGCGGCATTTGTCATACAAATGTATGACAAATGTACTGATTGTAAGTAACCAACCCTCACCATTTCCTCCCTCTAGTCACACACAATTCGGTATCGACCCCAAACTACCACATCACCTCCACGACCACCAATTGACAATCATTTACCACAATGGCGCATCATGTTGCTTTTACCCGCTGCATCGTGATCATGTCATTCTCAGATACTCACAAGGATATTTCACTGAAGCCGTCGATGTGCATGGATTTCATGCGGGGAGGTTTCCTACTGAAGTCCACTATCTGTAGGAGTTGTGTGAATAAGTGTGATTTTTTTCTTTTTCTTCACAGAATGCAGTCCTGCTGAACACTCAGCCAGGCCGTGTGAATGTTCTCCTCACCGCTTTGAAGCAGAAGTACACCGCCCCCAGGACACTGATCAGCTCCCCGATGCAGCGGAAGCAGTCTATGGGGGTGTTCTCCACGGGGAACGGAGGCTGCAGACGACACGGTCAGGGGGAGTTTCACAGCAGTTCCTCACAACTTTAGAGTGGACTTTTGTCAAGAGGCCCCACCTCTGATGAAGGGATTGTCGTTCTCTGATAGCTACTCTGATGCCACTCGGCTTGCTTGATTTATTTAGAATCTAGGGCATGCAGCACTACCGATATTTGGATTGGATTGCTCTGATTATTCTCAGGCTCAGTCGCTTTGCAGAAAAGTGATGGATGTACGATGTAATGTAAATGTAACATTTAGAGTCACATGGGTGACTGAGCATTTCTCAATCACATCAAGGACAAGGGGTATGTCTCACCTGCCCTTCCTTCCTGTAGAAGGCGACAGTGGTGAAGATGCCCAGGTACACCAGATAGAACAGGAAGTTGACCAGGAAGAACTTGGAGCCAAACCTGTCCCACTTCTCCTCCAGCAGGCTGCGCAGAGGCTCCACCTGCAGCATCTCCTGACGGTTCTGAGGTCAAAGGTCAAAGGTCAGAGGTCGGCCAACAAGAACACCAGAAACATTTCAACCCCCATGAATGTATTTATGTTTGGATGGTATTTAATTAAGGAGACCTAAAAAAAAGATTTTCAAGGTATGGAAAAGTACTCCAAAAGGCATACAAACATCAGGAATCTTGAATCCCTCGTGTAATTAAAAGGACAGATTACAAAATAATCTGGCTATCTGGTTATCCACCCGATAACCAACGCACTAACCACACCAGAGGACCCATGTCTTGTTCATAACAGGGGGAGGCTTATCTCACAGCACGTGTTCCATGGATCATCCACAAGTCCGACAAGTACCTCTGACACACACGGTTAGCAGAACACCTCGAACCTCTTCCCCGCGTACCTCGATGGCGCTCCCGAAGACGATGATCTCCAGGACCGAGTTGACCTCGTTGGTGTCGATGGAGGTCATGTCGTACAGCGAGGAGTGGATGGGCCCGTAGATCCAGTCAGTGAATTTCCGGGAGAGCGCCCTGGTCTCTTTGTCGGTGAACTCGCGCTGCACCATGTGTCTGAACAGCTGCGCGGTGAGGTGATCACAGAAGCACGAGTGACGTTAGACGATGTGGCACGAATGAATGTCTGCCGGGCCACACACCAGACAGGTCCTTGGTGCTTTCACGGGGGAGGGGTTAACGGCACGTAAAAGAAGGGATGACGGTGGACCTGAACAACGTGGCCGTGTTGTCGTTCAGGGGGAGGTATGCAATGTTCAATACAGGAATTTGATATAAACTCTACTGTGTTATGTTAGACTGGAATGGGACGTACAGGCAGTCTGTGAAGAGCCCAAACCCTGATCTCAAACCCTGACTTCAACACCATCTCTAACTCTAGGACTATCTCTAACCCTGACACTATCTCTAACCCTGACTTTAACACGATCTCTAACTCTAGGACTATCTCTAACCCCAGGACTATCTGTAACCCTGACACTATCTCTAACCCTGACTTTAACACCATCCCTACGCCCAGGACTATCTCTAACCATGACACTATCTGTAACCCCTACTTTAACACCATCTCTATCCCCAGTACTATCTCTAACTCTAACACTATATTCAACCCTTATTTTAACACAATATCTAACCCTAACTGTCTAATCCAAGTAACCCCAACCGTCCACGAAGAACCAACCGTACCCCGATCTTCCCCATCTTGGCCGCCAGCTTCAGCGGCGTCAGGCCCTTGTTGTTCTCGATGGCCTCCAGCGAGACCTCCCCCTTGAGGGCCAGTCTGGTGTCTTTGATGAGCACCTCGTCGTACATCCGCACAATGAAGTCCGTGTTCTCCTTGGTGTTGTCGGCAATGATCACCAGGGCGTGCAGCACCGTGTTCCCCAGGGAGTCGCGGTCCCTGCTGTCGGCACAACCATACTGGTTCTCCATGAGGAAGGAGACCACCTCTAATTGGTTCGTGCAGGCAGCCAATGAGAGGGGGAGCTCACCTGTTTGAGGCAAAATGACAAGTGCAGTTTTGGAGATATGTCTGTCGAAAGCGACTTGCAGGTAAGGCTGAGGACCCAACGTTTGCTCTGTGTAGCTGTAGAAATACAAATATTTGGTCGCCCTCACCAAAATAAAAGCCCCGTTTTGTATTTAGTTGGAAGAAAGCTCCATTTGCTTTGGCCTGCACATCTGCTCCTTTCTCCAGGAGAAGTTTCACCTGATCGAAGCTCCGCCTCTCGATGGCCACATGCAGGGCCGTCTGGCCTGGGACAGGAGGAGAGAGACACAGGGGGGTGGGATATTGACGTGTGGAGTAGAAAGGAAATTAACGTATTGCCACCAGAAACGGGATATCTGGGCGTGACACAAGATATGTGATTTGATTGACATGAGAAGGCCCGTTAGAAGCTTGTATGTATAAGCAACCACATTATGATGCATTGGGCCTGTGCTGCAAACCCTGTTGTTATGTCTGTCTTTCAGTTGGAGTTGAGAAACTAGACCCACTGCTTTCTGATCAGCTGGAGCAGAGCTAACATGTTAATTGGAAAGGCCCCTGAATCATGGCCCCTGTGTGTCTGCACGCACAGTACTGACTTCAACACACGGCCAGTTTGAAGCTGTTAAAGCAATAGCTTTCAGCCACCCTTTGGTTTGTTATGTTCTAGGTTTATACGCTGAATGAGTTGAAACCTTGCCAAGCTTTGGTCTCCCATAGGTTAAAGAATAACAGCAAACACGCCGCAGTGAGACTGTAGCCTTGTGTTCACCCGGTTGACATTGGCTTCTTTGCTCTGTCCTCTGAGGTTGAAACCCATTTAAAAGTTTAGGGCCCAATAAATCCTGTGTTGGGCTCTGACCATGCAGATGACCCGACCGTTACCTACCTTTGTAGCACGCGTCGTTGTAGGACGCGTTGACAAACTCCTTCAGGTCTCCGCTTTTCTCCGCAATGTCGAGGAGGAGTGGAATGGTGTCGTTTTTGCCCTCGTTCAGGTTCAGAATGGCTTTCAGCAGAGCTGTTTTACCGTTGCTTTCATCTGTGGGGTAAATGACAGCATCATGATGACACACATTGTACATGCTGATCCTTCATGTGGCATCCTCTCTGATGGCTAAATTGTTAAGACCACACACGCACGCACGCACGCACGCACATATACACACACACACACACACACACACACACACACACACTAGGGGCCAGACTCAGGATGGCAAACAGGACCGGCCTGCTACTTAATGACATCATCAATCACTGAAAGTGGCTTTGGAGAAAAGCATCTGCCAAATGGATGCCACATAGTAAGAAAACACCAACCAGGCCCCCTGCTCCACACCTGTGACTACGGGAGACAGGCGAACCTCGTCCATACTTGCCTATGTACTCTGGGCTGGTGAGCTTCAGGCCGTGGAGCCGCAGGAACTCCTGCAGGCCGCTCAGTGGTTCAGGGTCTCCTTTAGCGGCTGCCTCGAACAACATCTTCCGGCTAAACTCTCCACTGATCACATGGTCCACTGTGCTGAAGTTCTCTCTGCCATGTGGGACAACATTTAGTCATTTAGCAGACGCTTTTACGCAAGGAGACTTTTTAAATATTTTATTTAGATACACGTCATGCTTTGAGCAGGATAGACATCTTGCTCAAGAGCGCCTATGGTTCGACTGTTGGTATTCGAACCAAGAACCTTTTGGCTGGGATTCAAACATCCAAACCACTAGACCTAGTCCTATGTGTAATAGCTAATGGTCTTTTAACGGAGGCTTTATTGGTGCAATAAATATTTTCAAGTGCAACTTGTCTTAAACCCGGGATCATTGTTGGACATTCCTCAGTGTGACTGGTATGCCTGTTAGTATATATTCTGTATTCTGAGCGTCGCTGCGCGTTATTTCTTCCTCGGGAGAAAGACGCAGCCCCTTAATGACATGTACTCCTTCCTCCTCCACTAGTGGGAACTTGTTTACCTGAAACTACTCATCCTGGTAACCCGACACCTGGCAGGCTGGCGGTCATTCTCTTTCGGTTTACAACAATACTCACTGCTTCTTCAGGCAGGCCTATGGCTGAACAGCGGAGCCCAGGTGAACAGGAAGCAGGTAAACATACCCTGCGGTGACCGCCACCACGGTGGTGTCCATGGGCGAGGGGCTCCTGACTGGCTTGTCTTTCGTGTGCAGCCATTCGAATCCCTTGGAGCTCATCAGCGGATCGTCCCCCAACTCCTCCAGTTCCACATCTTGGTCCGATCCCCGGTCCATCGAGGACTTGCTCATTGCGCTTGGGTTCTGGAGCTCAAAGTGTCTTCTTCCTTCGAAATATTGATTTGAATCTGCACAGCTCTGAGGCAGAGCAAGGTGTCCGCGCGCATCTGTATGTATGTATGTATGTGTGTGTGTATGTATGTGTGCTCTCAGCGAAGCCGTGCAGGTAAACAGTGAGTGCAGGTGAGGAGCAGTTCTCCTGTAGATGTGGGTTGGTTGCCATAGTTAGGCCACTCCCACCCCTCACTCCCTGCCCTACCT
>OMKQ01046429.1:0-12084 GCA_900302335.1 Phycis phycis
CTAGACCTTTTTGGCTTCAGAGACTTTGGAGGTGGATGTGGTGGAGGTGGATGTGGTGGTGGTGGTGGGAGAGGGGTGTGCACACGAGATTACTCAAAGAAATATTGGGGGAAAATAAACACAAGCTACTTAAGTCAATCGGATTCTCTAGATTATCTTGCTAAAGGAAAGCGCTAGCTAAGAGAAGGGAGGTGGGGGAACAAAAATGGAGGACGAGAGACCGAGAGAGAGAGAGAGAGAGAGAGAGAGAAAACGCTACTCTGTGTGTGAATCTCTATGCTTGCTAAAACGTCTGGTTACCTTCTACGTGTGCTCCACAGCTGTTCAAAGATAAAATGGTTTTTTTTTATACAGCTTCGGCCAACCCTATAAAAATAGTACTTGTTGTACTCAATGGGAGCCTGTGCATGCATGAGTCCATGGTTTTGTCATGGTAGAATGCAGTAATCCAGCCATTAACATTTATGCATGTAATTGTTAATGGTTAAAAAGACAGTTTTTATTAATTCACTGAAAGAAAATGGAGGCCAATAAGTAACCAACTTCCAAAAAAGCTTTGAATGCATAAAGATTAGCATAAGGGCCAAGTCCTACCATGAAAGAACAAATAACATGCAAACTGGGCCTTGACTGTCGTTTCCAGCAGTGCATCTAATCTAAACGGTGCAAACTGACTTGCCAATTAGCCATGGTTCAAGTCCCTTCAATAACCGGTAGCAAATTCAAGGGCACAGACATTCCCCAAAACAAACAGCAACATGACGTAACATGGATGCAGTGCAAATTATGACAGAGGACCACAACAAAACACTTTAAGGGTCTGTGTTACTTGCCACTTAAACCCCCGCCACCAACCAATAAAGATGAGGGAAATCTGCCCACTGAGCCACCGACAGCCCACGTCACAAAACGGCTACGATTGGCCGGCGTGTAAACCAATATTTTGGCTATAGAACGAAGTGAAAGAGAAATTTGCCTTATCTGCTCAACACGTCAGGCTGGTGATGAGTCATCTCCCTCACAAGAACATTCAGCTAAGCTACCAACAGACTTGTAGAGGGAGGGGGATGGGGACCAGCCAGATCTGCTGCTGCAGTGCACGCTAAATGAAAACTTCCTCTCGTTTATACCAATGCAACCGGGGTATGCAGCGTTCGGACCGAAACAACGTGGCCTTTTCTGATATCCATCTGGCCGTCCATTCATAGACAGCCGTCGCTCAGCCAAGGTAACCAGTAACCCAAGCAAAAACGGAGATAGGCCAAAACCAGCATTGTGAACATCAGACCTCAGACCCACAAAGGTTTTTGAAGCACTGACTTCCCGCCTTACAGATTGTTACCAACCTGTCCATTACCGTGTCGGGCCTGCGAACCTCAACAACAACGTTACGGAGTAACACCGAATCGTGGCACGGCAATAAATTACACGAAACCTACGCGCATATCAAACGCCAAAAAACTATTCCCAAACATCAATCAACCCCACATATTGAGATGATCTTAATTTCCACCGCAAGTATTTGGAAAATTAAAACCTTGCGTTTGCCATTACAAAAAAAAAAAGAAAAGAAAAAAAAGAAAGAAAAAGAACCGCAAATTTGGACTGCTGCGGCATCTCTGGTCGGCTTTGATGTGAAAGTAGTCCCTTGGGTGCTGGGCTAATCGTCATAGTTACTGCAGAGACTGCGAGGCTGGTGGATAGGGTGGGAAAGAAACCACCAAAGCTGGGAAGAAGAAAAAACCGCCAAACCATGATGATGGTCCATGACTGAAGAGAAGCGGCTATGAAACAAGTTGTAAACTATCACGGCAGGCTCTGTTGTTGATTAAAAACAAAACAGAAAAACTGCAGCCATTGCACAAGTGGCAACGAGTGATACTGCCATCGACATCATCACCACGCTCTGGAGCACTGTAAAGACATTCATAAAGCAATGTGTCACTACCGGAAAACTGCACCATTCCTCCTTAAACAGCCATTGATTCCCATTCTGGTAGACTTGCTAATCAGTATGCTCAACTCACCATAGGATATCTGGAACCTAGTAAACCAATGTCTAAAATGTTCTGAAGATGGCCAGCAAATATCTACATATTTGTTGATTATTTGACTTTCCTGGTCGTGAATGCAACTTGTTATGTACATGAAAAAGAACACTTTACTCAGCTAGGATCCAGTGCAAAATATTGTTTCTGGGAGGAGTAGCGCACATGCACACGCACACACACACACACACACACACACACACACACACACGCACACACGCACACACGCACACACGCACACAGACTCAAAGAGTTTGGAAACTCAAAGGCACAAGGTTTAGGATTTACATCTGTGTCCTTCTATGTCTGTGGCCTCCTAGGAAAGAACGGTGTCAGGCCAGCTGCAGCAGAGGGCTCAAAACAAGCCCAGCCTTCATGCTCCCGCATGCTGCACAACTGCAAACAATATCTACAATTCAGACACTTAGTGCTAAAAGCACTTCTTAAAGGCATTGGGATGTGGTCTGTGAACATCAGAGGACCTTCTTGGGAGAGGGTGAGAAAAAACAAAAAGGCAATCTCTGCTACTTGGTGGCAAGATAAAGGGGATTAAAGGGTTTTCTAGGTTGGCTTTAATAGTCTACGTACACAGCCCAGAGGCAGAATAGGCCCAAAACTAGCACTTGATTTTTTTTTTTTTATAAAAATAAAAATGGTTCGAAATATGAACTAAACACACTGACACTGACATTTACAACAGTTTATGTCTGCTCCTAAAATACTCAAAGAGGAAATGAAAATTATAAAGAGGGAAGTGGCTCAGGTTTAAAATACACAGGATCCAGGCCCAGATCTGGGCATGGGAATGGAACTGTCCACAGCATGCATAAAAGGCCCGTTCAGTTTGTTGGCTTGTTATGGTTTCGGGCTGTCCAAGACCTCTGGTTTTATAGAGAATTGTTGACATTAATCATGTGGACAATGCAATGGTCTCTTATGGAGGAGACACCAGATTATAAATGGCCAGTGTGCAAATGCATTTAGGGGAATGACATCCTGCACATGTGTACTGCAATCTTTTGTTCTTAAAGAAACGTCTCAGCAATATAAGAAGGCAAAGTTAATATTCATACCTTAAGAAATCTTTCACCATAAAATATAGGCCTACCCCCACATACCATGTACTTTCCAGCAAATAACAAACCAGTAATATGTAGCAGTTAGTACCAACAGAGGAAATAGGCTAGGGTATACAAAGTCAAAGCAATTGACTCAATCAATTACAAGGAGAATTTGTTTAATGGCAAGCTAACTTAATCAGTTCCAACACAGTCCTGTGTAGTCAAAGTCCATCCTTTGGCTAAAAACAGTTACAAAATGTGTTTGCCTCAGCCGGCTTTGTTTTCTCCCACCACTTGTCTATAGCATAGAATATGATGTAATGCAAAGCATTCAAGTTTGTAATGTTCACCAACTGGTACGAACAAGAAATACCAGCGTCCATAAACACATCCAGGAAATGATTTAGTCTCACATAAGGGCCATAGGACATAGACAATTACCCAAGTCGTAAAGTGCTAGTCTCAAGAGGTAAAGTATCTGTCTGCCATTGTCGTCGGAGCGCAGGACAGGGGGTGATTGGGGGATGTTTGGGAAGGAATGTGTTTGGGAAGCTGGGCAGCAGGGAGAGTGAGTGCAGAACTGCCCTCAGGTGATAAGATCACAACAGCCACAATGGAAGACAATGCGCTGAGCTGTCAAATCAATCACACGAGATAGGAACAGGACACAGACGGTGAGAAATCAGCCAGGAATCACCTGACAATAGCTGCAGAGCACTGGAGGAATCTCAAGCGATGAGGCCTTGGGCTATGTTTGTTCATAGATCTACAACGGATACTAGTGGTTACGATTGAAATGTTTCTCAGCAGACTTAAAGCTACCTCAAATAAACGCACAAAGAGCATTTTCAGCGATCCAATTTGATTCTTTCTTGTAATGTAACAGTTAAGGGGTGAGATTTGAATGTATATTATAGTTAGAAACAATGAATGACTGATTCAAAACATCACCCATTAGCCTACAACAGCCGTTAGGTTCTTCATGTGATCTGAGCAGAACACTGAAATATATATATATATTTATCAACCACACATTTTGTATCTGTGTTATCATAGGGCCTGTCTAGAAACCTAAGGTTAGCTGTACAATGTACCACATTCTTAACCCAAACATACACCACCAAATGAAATGCAAATAACCTCAACATGCTATAGACCTACATGATCAAAATGGCTGTTCTTGGTTTACCACCCATCAATCACAGACAATCAAACTTCAGAACTAGTCAACGTTGAGGAAGAGCTACAAAAATGGGGTACTTAAGAGAGAACAAAATGGAAGAAAATTGCACCTATTTCTGCCTCTTTAGATTTGGACAATGATTCTAACATAGCATTAGAATTTGTGTGATGTCAGTGCGTGTTCATGAACAGCAAAATAAATGAAAAAACCTTAACATCTTGTAAAAAGGCAGAGTAATTTTAGTTAGGTCTATGGGTATATATCAGCAAGGCTTGTTGGTATAAAGAAAGATATTAAAAAACACGGCGTTACACAATGCAACTATAAGAAGTGTAAATTCATTGCAGCGGTGCTTCAATCGCGTTAGCCATCTTGGTTGCAGACATCATGTAGCCTTCGAAAAACACATATCGGCAGCAACCCGAAGGTCTCGTTGTTCTGTGTCCATTTTAAATCAGCTGATGTAGAACTTGAATGCGTATAACATGTCCTTAGATTAGCCTTTATTAACCTCATGATCGTAAGAGCGATAGAGGAACAAAAGGGGGAAAAAGTAGGTGGAGATTAAACCATGACAATGTGAACGCTATGAAAGGCATAGACTTCCTCTCTGTGCCCAATATATAACTGCATCTCCAAGGAAATAATGCCATTTGATAAATACAACACAAACCCTAAACGCACGTTTGTTTTAATCTTTGAAATATTTCACGAATTATGCACGGAATTTTGTGTATTTATTGCGACAGCGCAATGCGAAACAGTGCTCTGTGCTGTGAATGGGCAGGCAGGTACTTTATGAATGGAGGAAATCACGTGACCGCAGCACCTCCCGAGCAGATATTTCTCACTGACTGTCAACAAGCGCACGCAAGAGAGCTGGCCCTTAAAACAACAGGAATTGGATTATAAAACGATCATATCCGATGCAAATAAAGCATGTAGGGTTTGATTGCTTCTCCGTTACATACTAAATGTAAATTCAAGGATTTTGGACATCAACGTACCTTTTTTAATCATTTTTTATGAATGGGGATTGTGATATGCAAATTAATGTGATTGATAAAAATTGCATCCTTTTTGAACGCTCAAATTGCAGCAATGAATAGGCGGAAACGTTTTCACTGGACACAGATTTGAGTTGAATGGTGATACAATTTTGAAATGCAAGTGATGATTTTTATGAAATATCTTTAGTAGGCTAGCTGTAGCCTACATAGGCACATGTTGTGGAAAATGACGTATTTGCATTTATGATTCATTAATATCGAGTATAATGACCTGTGTAATATAGTTATCATAGGCATACTGTGATTCACTTATAGCAGGTTATTTATACTATATAAAAAATACTAATAAGCACCATTCACAACTTAAAATTGCAATTATTTAAATTACATTACAATAATGTCTGTATGACTATTGAGGGAAAGGCTATTTTTTTATTGTATTTAGAACATTGTACTACAATATTGAAAGCTGATTAGTTATTTTAGTTTAGTATTGGCTCCTATTCTCTGACACGTTGTGAGTCGTACTAAACGTTTATAGCTGTGCAATTATTACACAGCGATTTACCAAACAAAGTAACGACAACATAATACTAGATTTGCTCAAACATAAAACAGACCTCATGCATTAGTTTATTTGAGATAGGCCTAAACAACAACACCACAAAAAAATGACAGTGTCATTGGGTTATTTATCCTGATAGCCAGCTAACAGACGGACCAAAGCAGTAAGGAGCCTCGAGAGCTCCTCCACAGCGTTCACATACCTGTTATCATTGCAGCACTCTGAAGGAACATGGTAAATGAAGCCAAGTACTCACTCGTTGTTAGGATTTGTCGAATCTTCGCTCATTTTTTCTCACGGGGATCCAAATTCTTGCAATAGCATCGACGACGCAGTGACGGCGGGATAATATACCACAAATATCACCATTTTCTTCCACATAAAAATCACCCTATAATGGATAAAGGGAAATGTTCTACAATGGAGCATGCATAACTGAGCGCTCCTCTGAAAACCAAGTAGCTAGCCTAGCCTCCTGGCTGGAACTAAATTGCGAGGAGGAATGACAACCGATGATTCATTTTATCTTCCCTTGAAGTAAAATCCGACCACAACAGATTGTACATCTGCATCGTCCTCTTGAGCGACACGACTCCGTTGTTTTCAAAAGTGAATAAAGATCCTCATAAAATGTACAAACTGTACACAGCGTTTGGCAGGTTATTTATGGCTGGCTGTCGAGCATCCATTCGCCAATCAGGTCCAGGACAACACTTGAAAAGAGCTGTGCAGCTTCGCTCCGTCAACGTGTCCGAGTATTGTGGTGTAAAGCGTATACAGCGGGAAAAAATGTTATTATTTTAAATATTGATATTAATATATAAAGTCAAAATATTAAGAGTTACATTTCCCCAGAGTAGTTGGCGGACATCTGGTTTGGTCGAACTCCATTTTCAACTCGGGGGCAATGAAACATCGGAAAACTGGGCGGATGTTTCGACCCTCGCTATAGAAAATGAGATCCTTCCGCGAGGAAGCAAAATATAACGCAATTAACAAAGAATAAGACTTCATGTTACATTATTTGCTTTGCCAACATGACGATTGTTGTATTATTATAATTCGCATTACGTTACACTGAAACAACGCAAACGTTAAAACGGCCGTTGGGCTCCAGAGCTAAATTCAAATAGTCCGTGCACTTTCCAAAAGAAGTTTCCCTTCAATCACGCATTGATACATAGAAGAGGGAAGAGTCTGTGTGATAGCATGTTAAGTAGAAACAATCAGGAGGAAGCCTCAGCCACAATGTGTCATACATACGCGCACGACCATTAATAAAGTCGCGTGTTTGTTTTCATTAATAACGTTTAGACTGGGTTTCATGAGTTAGATTCTGAATTATGTGGGAGCGCAATAAATGCACGTGGAGCACGTGGAATTACATCAGAATCTCCATCATTATGAACGCAGTTAATGTCACGGAGGCATATTATGTAGCGTACTTCATATCAGCGGGGATTTTATTTGACCAAAAAAAGAAACGACCTGGCCAAATCTAGGGACAAAATGTTCATTCTAAACGTCACATGTGATTTAGTTTACTACCAGAGCCGTCGTGTTGCACATATTTGTATTATATGAGTTTGTATTATATGAGTTATGTTGTGGTATCCTCTTTGTCTATCGTAGACTGTCTATGTTAAATTGTTTGCATGTGCCTTCTTCATAAACAAGCCCCAGAGGCAAATTACGTATTTTTTGCCTACTGTTTGTTGTGTCATTGCTTCATAACTGCCTATTTGGTCGTTTGCTATCATTTATCTTTCACCCAGGCATCATTCATCCCATATCATTTGATTTTGTTTTATTTTGAATGTGTTTAAAGCCTTGCTTGTGTAGCAAATCCACGTTGGTTGCATAAGACTAAGCTATTACATGTCTCTGCTGTGTGGAATGGCTGGAGATCAGGCTAAATGATTCTGCCTGGTTGTCATAGTGACAGTATGTTGTGAGAAGTTTCTTTATTTCCCTGGCTCTTCTCGATCTTGGGCCGTGGCCGTATGTTACAACCATATACAATATTGCCTTTCTTTGCCCAGGGACATAGGTCTGTTACATACATGCCACATCATAATACCCCTCTGATTGGGATAGGAAGGAATCTCTGTTCATTGACAATTTATCTGTTAGTCAAAATGGCCACAGTTCTGCTAGCTCAAGATTTCAATGGTCACCAGTAGATGTTTTGTTAAAATATGACAAAAAAGCACTGTATTGCCGTATGTGTGTTTTGTAGGCATATGGTTATTTGATCATATGTGTAATTAATTGCATTCTTAAAAAAGTCTCAAAAGTTATATTATCCACATATATTAGTTCAAACATTGTTTATAAATGATACATTCTGAAACATAGGTGCATGCTTACTTTTCAGTAAAGATTCTACTTATTAAGTTCAAAAGTTCAACTAAAAAGAACGTTTTGTCTTTTCGAAATCGAGTGAAAAAGAAATCCCCTCAATCTGTTTTCTCACAAGCATACTTCTATCCTTCAGAGTATTTAGAGTTCAGGAAGTCAGGCTGCTTTCTCATCTCACAAAAATGGATAGCCAAATGCATTTCCTGCGTTTTTTCACACACAGTGTACTATAGTGTATTAATCTGAATATCAGGCCACTGAATGTGTAGCTCATAGTGGCCCTCTTTACTTCCCTAAGTCCAACCAGGGGCACCATGCGCTATTCTCTAAAATGAGTATTATCTCTACTTTATTCATCTTTCAGCTTGTTTTCCACCTTCCGGCAACATTGGAACCTGAATCTTCAATGTGTTCACTTGTAACTTGTAAGTTGGCAAACATGTGGTGGATCTGGCACCATATGTAGGCCTACTCTTTTCACCACACTTGATAACACATTCTGGTACAAGTTGTTTGTTTTTGGATGGCCAAAATGCAAAATAGCATTCAGCCGATTTACATAAATAAAAATAAAATGAAAACACAATCCCATTCTAGATTCTATTCCTAGGCATCTGCGAGATCCTTTGGTTGGGTTGGCCAATGACGATCAGACCCTGACCTCAGAGCACAGGTGATTGGATAACCAGCCCCCAGCAGGAGCCTGCAGTCACAAGAGAGAGAGGGGAAGTGAAGGCCGCTTTTGTGCTGCTATAACAGAAAGGGAAATTCAACATCTGTGTGTGTGTGTGTGTGTGTGTGTGTGTGTGTGTGTGTGTGTGTGTGTGTGTGTGTGTTTGTGGACCACACTGTCTTGCAGAAAACCTTGGCCTGGCCCATGTGCAATACAAAATCTCTTTCTAAATAATCTAAAGACCCGCCGCTTAAAAAAAAAAGTCTCTTCAACCCTGCTTGCTTTTGGTTCATTATTATTTTTAGACGTGTTGGAGTTCGGCTGGCCCTTTCATCTTTTCTGTTGAGGCTGTGGTTTTCCTCAGAGCGATAACCTGCGGTGATTTGTTGCAGCTCTGCATTCTTCTCTCCGCTTCTATGGAGAGTGTAGAAAAAAACAACAACATAACATCCATTTTGCATCGAGACCCATCAGACAACGTTGTCAGGGGACTCACAGCCATCTGGGCAAAGAGAGGTGGGGTGTGAACAGGAGGTGCTGATTTTTAAAGCCTGGCATCTGAGCACAACAATGCATACCTATTATTAGTGTGGGCCTGGCCACGGAAGCCTGCAACTGTTAGGCACGCTAATTGCAGGGTGGTGAGCAGAAAAGGTGTAGTGGCTACAGAGAGAGGAAATGTGAATGCCTTGGGGCATGACTCTGTGCTCTCTCTTTCTTTCTTTTTTTTCTCTCATTCTCTTTCTCTCTTTCTGCATATAGATGTATATCTTTCTCGCTCGCTATCTCTTGTTTTCTCTCTCTTTATATGTCTATCATTCTTTATATGTGTCTCAATCTCTTTCAATCTATCTGTCTGTCTGTCAGTCTGTCTGTCTGTCTCCTTGGTTGTTTGTCCCCACAAGCTTTGCATACATGCAGCTGTGTACACTTTACCCAAGTGGAACTAGATTTAGTCTTGAAATACTGGTTTACACGTGTTTTTATGAGCTTGTGCATGAATTGTATTGTATTCGTATTTTCGTATATATTTTTTTTCATTTGCAGTAGGAAGGATGTAGTGGACCATATAATCATGACTCAAGCATGTCATGCACAGAGGGCTGCTCGTGTGAATGTGTGTGAGGTTGTCAGTTCAAAAGGGAGGTCAGCGCGGCTTTCAAGGCCATGAAAGAAACACCTAGAAAGCTGTGGTTTAAAGGGGGGAAAAAAAGATGGCAGGTCACAGGATAGGAAAGTTAATCTTGATTAGTTCCATTTCTTTTCTTCAAATGTGTATATTATTATTAGAATTGCTTATTGTACTTCATAAATATGCTGTGTCTCAGACCCTGGCTTTTAAACAGTGTGCAGAGTGCTCCTGATGATTGCTATAACTGTGTCAATGTTTAGAATGTGAGCTATGCGAGTGTCCATAAAACCGACTGGAGTGCATTTTAGAAAGTAATGTTCTGGGCTCTGCCGTGGAATGTTAAACCATTTCACAGAGTCAACAGTTCATGTATGACAGCACGAGACAGATAGTTAGGGTGTTAAGGTAAATGAAAGCAGCGAGACGAGAGGGGAGAGATTTAGCGTTTCATTGTATACGTGATATTTATATATTAAAGTTTAAAAAAGAGAGGAGGGGGGGTCTTAATTTACAGTTCGTTGTAATTCACTAGCTTGTACGCTATTGCCCGCCAATAACCCCTCTCTCTCCCTTCATGTTTCAGCTTCAAGAAATAGGAACCAGAACAGGTTACAGCACCAGTTGGCCTTTTCTCTGTCCTGGAGTCTTTAACTTCCTATTGTTTGTGTGTTGTGCGTGGGCCTGATTGAAACCTGATCTGGCTGTGGAAGCTGTGTTTAGGGTGAGGTGGACAGGCCTTTGTTGCTGCCTGAGCAATGTTTATTTGGGCGGCTTCACTCGGCTTCCCTGTAATCATCATCCAGCCACACAGGATAGAAGGGATTAATGAATATGTTGGAGAGGAAGTCACAGATGACTGTTTACCATTCTCATGAGCCCAGAGAAGGAACTGTGTTAGAGACTTATGGATGGAGGTGTGTGTGTGTGTGATGTGTGGTGTGTGCGTGTGCGTGTGCGTGTGCGTGTGCGTGTGCGTGTGCGTGTGTGTGAGTGTCTGTGGGTAAGACAAAAAAGAGAACATGTTCTTTACGTTGAATCATCTCTGTGATAAGTAGATTTAAAGCAAAAAAGTGAAACAAAGCTTCTTTTTTTTACCATTTCCACACCTTGTAACTATTTCTGGCTACCTCGCGTAAGAGCCGTAGTTTCAATCAGAAATGACCAACATGAATTCAGTCACCATCCTGTAGTCTGGCAAAAAAACATTTGGAGTGTGTGGGTGCTGAAGCTTTCTGCATCAAATAACGAGGAATCAGTGACTGATCATGTTGAGTCAGCCATGACTCCTTATCTTACTCTTTAGGAGAGTATTCACATCGTTTTTTCATGTAAGAAGCGTCATTTTCCCCATCACCGCCTACACACACTCAAACATGCAGACACACATACACACACATGCTCCCCCATGAAATCCCAGTAACAATGTGTTGCCCTCCCTTCTTCAGCTGTGTAACCCCCTTCCCATCCTTGTCTTTCTCTCCCTTGTGGCCTCCTCGGCCCTAATCCTCCTCCCGCTCATCTGGGAACCGCCAGCGCCCCTCCATAAAGAGCCGCATTGTGCCCAGATTATTTGATTGTTTTCAGATGTTGGAGGTTTTCCTACACAAAAGGGGAAGAACAGGGTTTGTCCAAAAGCTCAGGACCGTCTGGCCATTGGACAGGACAGACAGGGAACGAGGAGGGGTGGTGGTGGTGGCGGTTGAAGGGGGTTGGAGCGTTGCGGGGCTCAGGGAGCGGACACGCGAGTCAGGAAGTGACCCCTGCGATGCCAGATTACAAACAATGTGCTCTCTCAACTCCTGCAGCTCTCTTTCTGCGGAGCGTACCACTGTTGCGGCAGGCCGAGGGGGGTTTTGTTCTACAAGGGGTCGGAAAACAAAAGGATGGCTTCGTCCATCCCCTTTCTCTCCCTTCTTTCTCTCTCGCTCTCTCCCTCCTTCTCTTCATGTCTTGCTCTCCCTCGCGCCCTGTGTTTCTCCCCCTCTATCTCTCTCTGTCCCTCCCTCTCTGTTTCTCATGCGGCACCATTCAGCGAGGGGTTTGGAGGGAGT
>OMKQ01046432.1:0-10557 GCA_900302335.1 Phycis phycis
CGGGGGGGCGGCGGCGCCAAAAAAGAAATATCTCCCCGCTTCAGCGTGTTGACGGAAATGAGTTATTAGGCGGAACGTCTCCGCGTGTGGCGTGGGTTCCGCGCGCGGAAGGGAAGGAGCTGAAGGCGCTGCCCGCCGTCGAGACGGCGAGGATCACAGAGCGACCGCCGCGTGCGCCCGCCGCCTGCTCACAGACGCCCAGCAGTCAGCGGCACAGAGAACAGAGGCAGGCGGCGCTGCTGCTGCTGCTGCTGCTGCTGCTGGTGCTGGTGGTCATACTCCCACCACCGTTGACATTGGCAGCGTGCGTATACACAACATGGTGGCCGACGTGTTACCAGCTGCACCGTCTATGAGACAGATGTGACGTGCTGATGTTTCAGGTGCAAAATGCAGTTACTGTACACCGGGGATAGGGGTTGAATGTCTTAAGGTCAAGGGTCAAACAAACAAAAAAGGTCAAAGCGCGCCATCCGCTTACCTCCGTGTTTTGGTACTGGTCCGGTCGGGTCTGCTGGATCTTAGCGATCTGGTTCCCAGTGAACCTCTGCAGTAGAGCAAAATACAACAGAGAGGGCGGACAGAGAGAGAGAGAGAGAGAGCGCACTGGAGAATGAACATCTGAAGCAGAGAAAAATAGGATCGGGAAAAAAATAAAAAGTAGAACAGCACACAGAACGAATTGAACAGAGAGGAAGAGTGTGTATGTGGGGATAATGACCTCATACGCCCTGGACCCGGTGATGTCCACTAGTGTCTGGGCGCCCCCTAGTGCTGACTCCAGGGACTGACACTGTGTCGCCGTGCTGGAGTCCATCCACACCGGGCTGTCTGCCACGGCAAAGCTTTCCTGGTCCACACAAAAAAAAAAAACATGCACTCGCTTTGAGCGTGCACGTACACGCAAACACATACACACCTGCATAACCTTAAACAACCTCAAACACCTAACCGAGCTGTAAGTCGCTCTACACAACACCAGAATACAATTTTTTATTGTACTACCAATGGACTGCGGGCTTGTATTTTGAACAATAATGGTCAGGATAAGTACTTGCACTCAAACATGCACACATGCGCGCATGCACATAGAACCACAAACACACACACAACAAACACACACACCTGCAGCAGCTGGCTTAGGCTCTTCTCTGGGTCCAGTTGTTTGAGGGTGTGATTGGCACCTGTGCTCCAGTAAACACTGCCATGTTGCTGCAGAGTGTGAGAGAACATCGCCCAAAGCAATGCATTAAGACGTACACATACACTCCTACTTACAGCTAAGCTGTGTGATTGTGGCTGTGCTGTTGCTACAGCTATGTGTGGTACTGGCAGTGTGTCTACAAGATAATCATTTGATTGACATATGGTGAATCACAGACGCACGCACGCACGCACGCACGCACGCACGCACGCACGCACGCACGCACGCACGCACGCACGCACACACTCACACTCACACACCTGTCCACTGCCAGACAGGGCTTTGACCAGGGAGAAGTCAAACCCTGCCTTCTTCATCTTGTCCAACAGCAGGTCAAAGGCCTTGGGGACAGGAACAAAAAACTGTCAACAAGGAGAGAACACACTGTGACCCCCCCTGCCCCCCATCACTGGTTTGGTCCAATGGCACATATCCCAAACCTACACACAGACATATTATTAACACATATATATACACTCATGCACATATGGGCTCAACTATCAATATATCCCTGTACAATATATACCTGTATCCCTGTAATAATTCAACAGTAACCATATACATCTGTGTGAATAATACTAAATAACAACACAATGTACAATGTTTCCATCACCACTGCTCTACTGCCAATACTGTTCATAGCACTGTGTCTTATTTATTTATATATTCTACTATACATATGTACATACTTTACTGGGTGCAGCACTTCTGGTTATCTAATCTAATAACAAAAGCTGTTGAAACTCAACCTATACTGTGAGCAAAACTAACTTGTGTCACATGTCTACATGGTGGCCTTTTCTCATCCTTTTCTCGTGCTCTGGCAATACAGAGCAGTGTGGGGATGAGCAACTCTTTCAACAGCCTAGTTAAAGAATAAACACTGAAAGAGTGTCTGTGTGTGTGTGTGTGTACCTGTGTACCTGTATCCACATTAGTACAGGGGACGTGACAGTTAACCTGTCAGTGTGGATATGAACCCCTCCCTGAGTTCTGAACATAGGGAGCAAAACAGGAAGAAAGAGAGCGAATTAAATAGCCATTACTATTATTACTAGTAATGACTACTACACTGCTATTAGATTGTGGTTATTTTTCATCTAAAACATATTTACATTTAGGGCATTTAGCAGACGCTTTTATCCAAAGTGACTTACAAAGAGTACATTTGTCATCATATACAGTGTGGTTGTGTTGTTCAACTAGTAAGAAGATGGTATTAACACTGCCAGGGTTAGGGGTTCAATTCTCACTGGGCCCTCCATGCATGCTCATTTGGATGGGAGTATCTTGCACCCAACGAGCATGTATGTGTATATAAATCACTGTGACAACCACTAAGAAGTATGGAAGCCATTTTCGTTATTCTTCGCAGTTTTGAGGTCTTACCTGAACTCGGGCAGTTCAGAGTCAAACTGCACATTACTCTGGTGAACCACGGTCAGGGTGCCATCTATAGCCATAACCTTCAGCTTTACAGGACGGACAGACAGACACACACACACACACACACACACACACACACACACACACACACACACACTAAATATACAGTAGAAGTTCTAAAGGTCAGTGTTAAGGGGGGGGGCGGGGGTCATTATTTGCCTCCACTCTCTCTACAATTCATTAAGATGAAAACCTGTGGACAATGTCGGGAGGGCAGGCAGTGGGGGACTACTGGAAGTGTGAATGTTTTTGTGCTCGGGTGACAAGAACAACCGCGCTATGTGATCTCCATGTGATCTGTAATCAATGGATTTCGTGTGACAATCGCAAGCACTGTTAACACCAGGTGTGACTCCCAACGGTGTCAGGCAGCACCTGGACACACCAGCTACTACTACTGACAACACAAGAAGGTTGCATTTGCATACTTTAAAAACATGGGCAATAAAACAGGAATAACGAATGAAAAAATTAGTTGAGAGTTCCATTGTTTATGCTCTCTCCCTAACCCAAGGACGGTCTCCCTGAGCACCAGACACATGCTCTTGGCAACAATGTCCTCCTGCCAAGCACCTTCCCTCCCTGGCATGACTCTGGAGGCGGTGGGGGGAACCAGCCCAACCAGTTAGCAACATGCTAACTCCACTCTGCACCGCAACCACCTGCCTTTAGTTGTTTATGATAAGAATCCCCATTAACGGAACCCATAACAACAGGGCTAGTCTTCCTCTTCATTACTACATATTTCGGTCATGATCTTAAGAATAACAAGACAAAACATCAGCATACAAGAAAAAGACAACATGTCATCATACAAATATTATATCTGCCTCTGAAAGAAAGCAGTAGTATGACATTGATCTAGCAGCTACACGCAGCAGTAACATACACTAAATGTGTGTGTGGAAGTATGAGGAGGATAAACCTTTTACGTTTTTGGAATGTGGCTATCTGATATGTTTTATTATATGTTGAATTGTAACCTATATATATACTGTATATATAACCTTTATAACATCTGTAGTTGCCCTGGGGACTGCAGAGGGAAATTGGCGACATGCTACATAATCCTTACAAGGCATTGAGACCAATGCCTTCTGTGCTACATTGTCCCTGACACAAAGAAATTAACTGAACTGTCAGCTGCTTACGGCTGTCTGCGTGGACACGTTGGATGTCGCAGCCGGACAGACCGCTGTCTCCGCCTCCCTCTCTGGCTCCCGTACATGGCGGCGCCGGGTCTGCAGGCCGGACAGCTCCTGCTGCAGCGAGCACACCTCTTGCTGCCTGGCCCGGGCCAGCGCCTCCAGCTCGGTCCTCTGCTGGACGGCGGCCTTGCCCTGGCTCTCCGCCGTGGCCAGCCTGTGGCGCAGCTCCTGGTTCACCCGCATCACCCGAAGCTGCTGGGCCTGGAGCTGGGGGGAGGAACGGGACTTCAGATGTGGCTCAGTGTTGTACTGACGCTGAGTTAGTCCTTTGTTGGTGCAGGTTGGAGCTCGTCGTTTGCCTCTGTTGTCCTTTTGCTCTCATATTGGGAGGAAGAGTAAGTCAATTGAGCGAGCTAAATGAAGATGAAGGGGAATTAAGTCATTTTAGATAGACAGCTTGATAAGGTAATTAAGTTGCTGCACTTTTGCACCTTTGTACTGTTTTGTCAAACTTATCTAGGCTTTCATTAGAAGATACCTGTTTTTCCATCTGAATTCCAAAACAAGAGGATGATGTGAACAAAGTTGTGGGTCAATTGTGTTTGTTGTCAAAGCAGCATGAATGCTCACCGCCTCCACGTCTTCGTTCCTCCGAGATAGCTCGTGGTCTTTTGCACAGAGTTCATGTCTCTGTTTGCTCACCATGTCTCTCATCTGATTCGTCAACTGCTGCTCCCTCTCTGACCTCCCTATGGGGTCCACAGAAGACACATTCAAGCATATCTGCCAGGCATCATCTCCCTGTAATAATGTATCACCATGGTGATACATTATTGTAAAGAGTATTGGTTATAATTGCATTATCTTCCAACACGTACACTAGCCATAATTACCATCATATTATTATGCGTTTTCAAGTATTGTCATATTGTCATGTGATTTGCAGTCGAGGTTAAGAAAATGTAAATATCCATAAATGATGAGAATATAAATGGTCTTGTCTGACATGACAATTTTGACAGATCAGTCTGACGAAGGGTGAAACGCACAACAATAAAGTTGTTTCACTACAGCTGGATCTATGTCCGGTCAATAGGAATATTGATGTTTGTCTTACAATGACCTATTGTGATGATGACTTGGTGGACATCGGCCCGGCCAAACTCCTTGTTGCTTGTTGATTTCAATGTTGCAATTGACTAACCTGAATTTGATTAAAATCTGTAATTTCACTGTCCGACCGAGTCTGCTTTGTCCTTGAAAGTAAAAATAACTTCAGCAAACATGATGAGCACATATGAGCTGTATTTTTGTCAGGGTAAAAAATAGATTTACAGCTCACTCTCCAGTATGCCCCCCCTGAACCCTCTCTCCCTCCCACTCTCTCCCTCTCTGAACACAATAGCTAATGCCGTACACACAGTTGCACATGGCTAGCATTGACACAATTGAAGTCCTGTATATGAATTAATGAGCAGTGCAATTAGGAAGGTCCACCTGGACTGTTAGGTGAACCAACACAGAACTACTATGAATATGATACACACTACTATGAATATGACATTACTTTGATCAACTACATTATCAATGTAATACGACCACCACACATGTACCATACATGTTTGTATACCGTGCAAACATTTTATTTTAGCCCAGAAAATATGATGACCAGTCCCTTCAGGTAAGGTCTTGTGGTTGACTTTTATTTGCAGTTGAATCTGTCCAGAACGCCACTTACCTGCTCCTGCTAGCCTCAAGCTTGCAGGAGAACATTTTCTTGACAATGCTTAGCCCAGCCTATTAATATTGTGTTACCACCACCCTATATTAGCATAGCTGTGCCAGTCAGTAAAACAAGTTAAAGGACACAAAAAAAGTTGTTTTGAGGGTTCAATATTAAATATATTTTAGATGTGGAGTTATAACCCTTTTATTTTTCTTTTTTTTCTTTTTTACAGGTAAAGTATACAGTAAACAGTATTTGAATCTAACTTACTTTACTGGTGTACACCAGTCAAAAAGAGCAAGGCTTGATTTGTTATAGGCATTCCTACTTTTAATGATTCTGTACGGTTGGAATAAACACGCCTCACTCCATGCCATTGCATAGTATTGTAAGTGATGCAACCTTTTTCGCAGCATACCGTCTTCATTCTGTGGTTCCGGTTCATAACTGGGCGCGTCTTTGATTGACAGGCTGGCCAGAAGCCTGTTGTTCTCCGACTGCAGCTGAGAGATTTGAGTCAGCATGTCTTGGATCTCTCCTCTCCACATATCTTCCATCAACTCAAGTTCCTGACGATTGGCAAAAGAAAAATCATTGAACAAGGATGTATAAAAACATCTGCACTCTTTTATTGGAACTTTTCACGTTCGTGCAGTTAACGTTCAAGAACTGTAAGCAATTTCATAATATCGCCAATACGAATGTGCCGTTATACCAGTTTGTGTTGTAGTTCGAGTTGGCCAGGAAACGTATTGATTTTTGGTTCATTGTGAAACTGAATAGTCTTACTAAAACGTCAACTGTCCATTGGTTGCACGAACGAAGTACGAATACAGAGATAAAAGAGAAGAAACTTGGCTTGTTGCTAAAGGCTAAAGGGCTGGCGCCCGGACGTCAGGGCGGAGTATCGGGGGTCTCGGCGGGTCACTGACCGCCTGGCGCTTCCTTTCCTGGTCCTGTCTGTCGTTCCGCTCCTGCCGCAACCTGTCCCGCTCCAGTCGCAGTTCCTCCACCTCTGGGCAGACGGTGCTGCGAGAGACCAACACCTCCAGAAGCTCCAGGATCCGAACCACTTTGGGCATCAGTCGCAATAAAGCTTCACATCCATATCGGTCGATCATTCGCTCAAACTCCTGACCAACAACAGCAGCGATGTCGTACACGTCCACGACAGTCATCTCCGTCGCCTTTTTATCTAACGCAGACCCAAAGTTTTCCATCTCCATTTTACGATATTCAAACTATCACTTTCTTTAAAAATCACATTCCTCCCGTCTAGTTTAGACGTGTCGTTCCTTAACAAAACGAATATTTCAATATGCCAGGTAATCGCGGACGACTGAATGCAAACTTTAAAGTGGTGTCCATATGCGCTCCAGTGTGTCAACTCGTGGCCAGAATCTGACTCTAGTGCGCATGTCATGGTGTTGACATGACAGGCTGCTCGTCTTCCAGGCAGAACCATGCAACGTCCCTGCAACAGTATCCCTGCTGGAGCGGAGCTGCAGTTTCAAGACCGCATTCCTAGGACCGCATTTCGAGGACTTGCGTGACACTCGGGACCAGAGTATGTTTTTCATTGGATGGCTAATGAATCTCAGGAGTAGCTCAATAATAATTAAATAAAACGTGAAACACTACACGTAGCGAACTTACCAAAACTTCAATTTAACAATATAAATTATCATAAGAAAACACTCCATAGACATACTTAATCATCAGTAAAACAGTCATTGTTTATTCGGCACATTTACAATTCTTACAATGGAAACCACCTTTATCTTTACTAAAATATATTAATAGATCTGAGTGTATAAAGACATTACATACAGAGGAAGGACAGAACACAAAGATGCATTTTAAAGCCCCTAAATGTGAAACTCAGAGGACAGAGAGTGAATTGAAGGCCTGTCTGTATCAAGTCTTCACCACACACCAGTGTCGAGGGGGAACTAGAGCAGCGAATAAAAGTGGGAGGCATCTGAACTCTAACGGAGCAGACATTATGTGTTGTTGCAGCACCACCACCAGCACCACCACCATCACCATCACCACCTCACGCAGCAGAACATGAAAGAGACAATCAAAACCATAAAACAGAAGCTTTGTCCTGCCCGTCCAACACAACGTGCGCAGACACCTCTCAGCCACCCAAAAATAACCCAACATCAAACACACAAGTAACGAGTGATAAATACACATCCAGCAGCCGGTGCTGCTGCCACTATGGAGATCAGTCCTCTAAAAGCACTCTAGGATCTAGTCGGCGGTCTGTAGTGAGACACACAGTGGTTTAAAAACAATCAATCGAAAGAAATCAGCATGACGCAAGAACAAAGCGTTTTCCTTCCTTTGTTCTCCTTGCCCTATACACCAAGAACACTAAACAATAGGGAACCCAACAGTGTGGGTGGTATACAGTACACGCTATCAAAATACAGTCCAAAAAAATGAAAGAATTTGGGGAATGTAGGCATTTGGAGTCCAAATCAATGGGTTTGTCAAAAATAAAATGAATTATATATATATAATTATAAAGGGACCCTGTGTTCAAATCACCTCCAAACAATCAGAGGTCCAACCATCAAAGTCCAAGGTCTTCCTCTCTCCTCTTCATCACTTGAACTGCAACGGAAAGGGAAAAGGCAACGTCAGTCACGTCATGTGACAAGATTAAATATATTAATATATAAGTAGTTATACAAATTCAATCTATTAAATATATGACTTAAGCTTGCACTTTGCAAGTTCTCCAATTGGAAGCCTTTAGTGGCTGGAGTTGAAGCTACAGTTTCAACTTTATAATTTCAGACAGTTACTGTGACAGATTTTGCCACCGTGGGTGGGTGGTAAAAACTGGATAAAGGTTACACACTGCAGGGAGCACTCAACGTGTACGTATCAAAGATGGACCTTCTGAGCGACCGCCATGAATGATACGAGCGATACTCGCCGATAATGCAAGGTGTTTCATAACAGGGAAAGCACACATCAGTTAAAAACAAATCTAGGATTCTGCATCATGGGGCTGTGTGAGGCGTACCGACAGAACACAGCATCTGTCCTCACATAGGTCAAATACGCTCTGAGCATGGCGTGATATCTGATGGCATGTCTGCTCACCACGAGTTTCTCACTACAGTATGTGCATACGATTTCTCCCTGGCTATTAAATAAACATGCAGTGTTTTTCTGGCTTGATTCTCGCTATAACGCAATCTCAGAAATAACAGTCAGTAATTCAGGGAGCCAGTGACTGCGTTACAGCAAAGGTTAAGTGTATAGCACATGATCCAGTCAGACACGGCCCGTTCAGCGAGGAGGCAGGAGTCTCAGTCTACCCAGATTGTGACCACTTAGTGAGCACTGCTGCTACACCTCTGGTGTGACGCGGACCAGGCTGACCTACTGCAGCTTCAGGTGGCAATAAAGCGAAAAGAAAACCAGGCTGCGCTCTCCTCGTCCGCACCCTGGACCGAGCAGAAGCTCCGTACTGTAAAGCGGGAAGCAGCCGAGCCTGACCCACTTCATGCCCACTTTGAGAGAGCGTCACCGGGGTCACACCGTTAATGACTGACACAGCTAAATCTTGTTCATAATACTTGAGGTAACGAAGACTTTAAAAACCTACAAAATGACATTGGTGATGCTGCTATTTTAACAAAGTACATCACGACATGTCCTACCGCGCTCTTGGGCGGGAGGCTTGGCTTCTGGGCCAGCGCCGGCTTCCTCATGATGTTGGGCCTGGCGTGGGAGAGCTGGGGGGAGGAGGAGCCCGCGTGGGACGGTGAGGCGGAGGCGGAGGACACGCCGTTGCCCTCGGAGACCTGCGGCAGGCCGCCACCCGCTATCCCATAATGCTTCTTCCTTAGCTCGCCCAGTCGGAGACGCTCATTCTCCAGTTGGGACTCCAGCTCCAGAACCTTAACCTGGTGTCAGGGAAATTGAGAATTTAAGTTGACCATGTGCATCAAGCATGGCTCTCCAGTCTCTGCGAGATCTAGAAAACACATTTAATACAATTATTTTTTGTTCAAAATTGTGCCCCATTGTGGTTGCAACTGGAATGAGGAACCAACTACTTCCTACGCTTTGATCCACAACTTGCCTGCGACTCCATTTCCTCCTTCTTCAACTTGATGAGCGACATTCCAGAGAAGTCCATGGTGTCTGCACGGAAAGACAGTTGACATGTGAAACAAGCATTTGTTTTGGGGCCAGGTACATTGTGTGGGTGGGTGTGGGTGTTTGAGTCGTGTCTCCTGCACAATCAATCACACTCACACCCACCAATCCCCCCCACACACCCACCCTTTTCCTCCAGGTTCTCCTGGCCCGTCCTGGTGGAGGCCACCACGTTGGCCGCCATCTCGTTGACTGTCCGGGACGCCTGCTGGAGCACGGTCAGCTTCCTGCTGTTGCGGTCCGCCTTCACCTGTGGCCACACGAGCAACGGTGAAGATTCAGGACAGGAGTCTGGTGTGGACGTGCCACTCAGGGGCCGAACACGCAGATGAAAGAGTGCTTTGTGCAAACCACCCGGAACATTCTTGAGTGGTGTGCAATCATGCGATCACACCGTTTCAACAGTGGCACCGGTTTGACATTAGGACAGTGGCACCGGTTTGACCTCCAGGCTCGACTACTGTAACGCACTCCTCATCGGGATCCCTGGCAAGAGCCTCCAGAGGCTCCAGCACATTCAAAACAGCGCTGCCAGGATCCTGATGAGGGTGCGTAAATACGACCACATCACTCCTGTCCTCCACTCACTACACTGGCTCCCTGTTCACTTCCGCATCCAATACAAGATCCTCCTTCACACCCATCACTGTCTCCACGGTGATGCTCCCACCTACCTCACTGAACTTCTCATTCCCCACACCACCTCCAGAACCCGGTCGGGCCAATCACACCGTCTGCGCCCCCCAAGGACCAAACTACAGACCATGGGTGACAGGGCCTTCCAGGCTGCTGCTCCCCGTCTGTGGAACGCCCTCCCAGACCACCTCCGGGCCCCACAGACGGAG
>OMKQ01046433.1:0-12452 GCA_900302335.1 Phycis phycis
GACACACTGACGTCCTGCCGTTTCAGGGAACGCAGAACTTTGTGCAAAACTTCCTCGACAACAAATGAAGGTGAGACGTCATCATCATCATCTCCCCACCGGACGCACGCATGGCTCAGTGTGGACCAGCTTCTACGGGCCATGGCGGACAGAACCGGCACAACCCATGACCTTTAGTGGAGGGGGGTGGGGGTCATTTTGAATGAATAATTCATGCTGAACAAACTGGAAGTGGAGGACGTGCCGTCTGACCTCAGATAGTCGGACCCAGTCTCCTTCACGCTGCCGCCCCGGGGGACAGCAGAACCACTGCTGGACTCTCCATAATCAGGAGCATTGCATCGCCTTTCAGGGGCTTGTTTAAAAAAATAAAAGCTTTGTCCCTGGCCTGAGGACAACAGAACAACATGGGGGGCAGAGGTTTGTCAACAACGTGACGAGCTGGCCGGCCCCCCCAAGACTGGCTCGCTTCACCGAGAGCGAACCCAGACCCGAACCCTGACCCTAACCCAACCCTAATCCTTCTGGGACCGCTGGACCGGGCCGGTCGGCCGGTCCAGACCCCCCTCGGCGTGGGGGGGCTTCCCGTGGTGCAGCAGTGGCGATGTATAAAATATCAAACACTCAAACTCAAATCAAAAGGAGGATAAACTGCGTTAGAGCTTTGAGTAGGAACACCAGAACAACCGCTCACTGCGTACAAATGCTACAAAAAACCATCGCAATTGTTCAGTAAAAAGTATGAGAGTACGTAAAGACCGTTTGTGTTAAAATAGGAATATTTAACAAAATACTTCTTACAAAAATGTGATACGTGGGACGACGTGGAAAGCGGCGTTGTGTGTGTGCGTGCGTTCACAGAACCGTGTGTGTCCCTGAGACGAGAAGACACCTGTGATGACCTGCTCGATTCAGCTGAACAAACGATCGCTGTCACACTCGACCCTCTGGCTAAACTAAGGTCCGTACGGCTGCAGGTCCACTGCTGGTCCCAGGAGGCTACGGCGCTCTCCACATGTACAAACTCCAGTCAGGCTGAGTTGGAGTGGGATGGGAAAATAACAGACTGACTAAAACTAATTACTTTACCACTACCAGCAGGGGGCAGCACACACACACACACATACATACATACATACATACATACATACACAACCAACCAAACCAGGAGAGCCACTGGTTGGTTGGTTACTTGGTTGGTTACTTGGTTGGTTGGTTGGTCTATTGTGACTCAAATCAATGACGTCACAACGTGTGGAATCTTTCCGACCAGAACAGACTGCAGGGAATCCGGGCACTCGGGGACCAATCAGAATCTAGAACTCTGGGAACCAGGAAGTGACGTAAAAGGGCAAGTTTGGCAAAAAGGTGTGTCCGCTGGCGGTGTTGCCCACACGCACCGCCTCGGACCGCTACAAGGACCCGATCGCTGATCAATAGCCAACATGAACAGGGACGCAGAACCCCGGTCATCGTTGGTACCCATCAAAATCCGGATGATTCCAGAGGTCAAAGGTTGCCTGGGGTCCCGGTAGGTCAGAGGTCAAGTGGGGTGTGGTCTGTGTGTAGCTCCGCCCAGCCGGCTACTCATTGGTCCTTCGCTTCATAAAGCAGCTTGGCTGCCTGGAGAGACAGGCAGAGAGACAGGCAGAGAGAGAAATGGATGTTCAGATAGGGAGAGGCAAGCAGATGGATAGACAGACAGGGGCATAGAGAGAGACCAACAGTCATATACGGCGAGAGAAAGTCAGAATGACAGACAGCCAGACAGACAAGAGTGGGAGGGGCTTCAACACTGAGGGGGAGGAGTTTTGTGGTGTGCGCATGTGTGTGTGTACCTTGTGCATGGCTGCCAGCCACGTGGACGCCTCCTTCCGGTCCTCCGCAGCCTCCAGGCGGACCTGCTGGGGGTCCTGGGACCCCCGGGGCCGGTGGAGGAGCTGCATGCCACTGGCCCGGGACCCCCCACCTGGACACACACACACACACACACACCTGGTGAGACCCCGACAGTCATGCCTGACCCTCAAACCCGAGGCCACGCTGACCTGTAGCACGACTCCCAGTGCAACATGAACAAAGACCCGTTTCCCTTCAGGGCTCGGCCCGTGAGACTGGTCCTGATGGGACTAGATCTTGGACAAGGCCGGAGGGTCTTCCAGATGAATGGGAAATGCACATGAAGATACAGTGTGCACCCCTTGATTGGGGTTGGGGAATCTGGATGGTCCACCCTGGCCCCACATGTCTCCTGACCACTTGTGACATCTCTTGTGAAATCTCTTGTGAAATCCAAACAACAGGAAGTAATCGATGTTCCTTCTCGTGTCAGCATAAACCCGCATGCCCCGCCAAATATAACCGAGCGTTCTGATAGGCCGGCTGAGGACCCACCCCACCATTCAGAACTTTGCCGTCAAAATGTCAACCAGAGGCTAATCCATTTTATAATCCATTAGGGTCCAAAAGCAGCTCAAAGCTCACAGGGTAGAACATGTCACTAACAATGGCGTGGTTGGAGGTTTGATTCCCACTGGGCCACCCATGCTAAGAATGTATGCACTCAAGCTTTGGATAAAAGCTTCCTTTGGTGGAAGCTTTTAACCTCCATTCTCTTTCCCATGGTGCATTGCTCCATCTCACACAGACTTGTGATGAAGGGGCAGGAATTGTGGCATTTTCCCAGAAGACTGCAATGCCATTTCTGTTCCTGTGAACCAGTTACCAGTCCCTGGTCTCTTACTTCCTGTGAGCTGTGAACCAGTTACCAGTCCCTGGTCTCTTACTTCCTGTGTGCTGTGGACCAGTTAACAGTCCCTGGTCCCTGACTTCCTGTGAGCTGTGGACCAGTTACCAGTCCCTGGTCTCTTACTTCCTGTGAGCTGTGGACCAGTTAACGGTCCCTGGTCCCTGACTTCCTGTGAGCTGTGGACCAGTTACCAGTCCCTAGTCCCTGACTTCCTGTGAGCTGTGGACCAGTTACCAGTCCCTGGTCTCTTACTTCCAGTGAGAAACCCATGTCACTGATAGTCCCGCCCCCTCTCACTCCTCTAAACCACGCCCCGTGGTGAGATGAGAGCGCCTGGGGCCGGAGATGTGGTGAGTATGAGGATGGTACTGGCTGGTGATTGGCTGACCTTCAGAGAGGAACTTGCCGTCTAGCAGACCGGTGAAGGTGAACTCCTTGCTCTCTGAAGACAGAGGAGCACGCAGCAGGAGGAGAGGAGGAGAGAGGGAGTTAAGAACAGGAGACAGCAAGAGGACACCCCCAGAGGAGGAGGAGGGGGAGAGAGGAGAGTCCAGGGGTGTTAAACAGCAGGAGCACCAGATCCGCTGGCTGACGTCATCACGGGGAGAACTAAGGCCCACAGACCGTGTCCACTAGCCAGCGTAGCTACATGGCTCCTACGTCACCACCAGAGCTACTGCAGTCTAACCCAGGACAGCTCTCACCTCCTGGGCTGGACTCCTCCATCAGCACCTGCATGCTGGAGATGCGAGACAGCTCCACCTCCAGGTGGCTCTCCCCATCCAGGAACAGGTACCTGGGGGGACAAGTCATAATGTGGTACTGTACATGTGGTCAAGTGGTCCACAGGTGTACTGTACCTGTGGTCTACATGTGGTCAAGTGGTCCACAGGTGTACTGTACCTGTGGTCTACAGGTGGTCAAGTGGTCTACAGGGGTACTCTACCTGTGGTTGTTGGCCAGTCGGCAGGTCATGTTCTGGGACTTCTCTGATGAGTCCAGAGTGACAACAAACGTAGTGCCTTAGGATTCACATTAGAACAGAATGCAAACAGTCAGACAGCAGGCTCAGGGTGCGACTGAGCAAAGGGCAAAACCCTCAGGTTAAAGAAAATACCACCCTAGCTCAGAGACCCAATGATAATTAGCAATTCAGCTGATTAACAACTTGCATTGAATTCAGACATCATTAAGTCATTAAGGAACAGGGAGGGGTCATCTTGCTCCACGATGCCTACAGGTAGACTGTGCCCCTACTGGCTCCATATTGACCTGTCTCTGTACTGTCTAACCCCTACCTGCTCCTTAATGACCTGTCTCTGTACTGTCTAACCCCTACCTGCTCCTTAATGACCTGTCTCTGTACTGTCTAACCCCTACCTGCTCCTTAATGACCTGTCTCTGTACTGTCTAACCCCTACCTGCTCCTTAATGACCTGTCTCTGTACTGTCTAACCCTACCTGTTCCTCAATGGTAGGTGGGTTCGTAGCGAGGGGTCCCTGGGTGTGGTGGTCCTACCTATGGTGCAGTGTTCTCCGGTCCATCCCTGGTGACAGTCACACTTTCCCTCCCTGCAGACCCCGTGGTCGATGCAGCGTGGGTGGCAGTCCCGCTGCAGACAGTCTGGACCCGCCCAGCCCTCCTCGCAGTGACACGACCCGCTGAGACACACGCCATGAGCCCCGCAGTCCATGGCACACAGCTCTGCAGGGGGAAACACAGCCGTTACACCACTGTCTCACCACACCCACTGTCTCACCACACCCACTGTCTCACCACTCCCACTGTCTCACCATACCACAGCACCACTGTCTCATCACTCCCATTGTCTCACCACATCCACTGTCTCACCACACCACAGCACCACTGTCTCACCACTCCCACTGTCTCACCACCACAGCACCACTGTCTCACCACACCCACTGTCTCACCACACACACACCCATTGTACAACTGTTACACAACTGTTATAGAACCAACTCACAACCATTACAAATCACTCCTGAACTGCTCCACACTGTGAATCACCACAGAACTGCTCAACGACCACACAAGCTGTACACAACCAGGACCCTGGTGCCCTCCTGTTTCAAGGTCACCACAGATCCTGTAATGTGCATGTGAACCTTGACCTCAGCAGCTCAGAGGGGTTGTCACAGCGTTTGCAGAAGATATTTAGAAGGATGTGGTGTCCTTTACTTTCCTTTACTTTCCTCCTGTGTCGTGAAAACAGAAACGTCATATTCCATGTGTTGCTGGATTGGAAGTAATTGTAGTTGATAACTGAGGGCCTCTTGAGGGGGATGAGAACTGACCAAGTGAACCACAATCATCTGAAACCATTTCCCTGAACAATCTTGAACAAGACAGCGTTGTTCATGTGCTAACAGTATTTATTTAATCACTCATAGTTTGAGCCGGCCGCTGTCCCTCCCTTGAGTTCCTCTTAGTGTTCCCTGTCCCATGGTTCTCACTGTTCTTACTGTTCTCGCTGTTCTCACTGTTCTCACTGTTCCACGGAGGGCCGGAGGGAGTATTATGAGGGCTGTTTCGATGAAGTTGATCATTAATCCTCAATGAACACCGAGGAGGAACAGTCTGGAAGAACGACTTCTGAAAAAATAAGAAATGATGCTCAAACTAAAGCTCAGGCATTCTTTATGTCTTTTCAAATGTTATTTATTGCTTTTTTCATTGCTTTCATTGCTTCATAAATTCTTCACTGAAGACTTTTCCCGCAGCAGAGCGACTTGTTTCATCACATTGTGTGGAGAACAGAAGACAGAAACAGACACACAACAGAACATGGATTTAAATGCAGATCGCAGGGCTGCAATTCAGCCAATCAGGTCCGGCTATTGTTCCCCCTCGACGAAGTATTGCATTGTGGGTAATCATTCATCTCTGCATTATCACTTAAAGATCACATAGTGCCTGAAGGGCTGATGGAACACAACTTTAGTTTGCTGAAACTGCAATTGAATATGCATGGCAGCAAGCAGGCAGTGAGCTCTGCTTGCTTTGGTGTTCAGAGGCTCTAACACTGAATGAACATCCATGATCTGACTTGTTTTATGATCCACAGCTCCTCTCCTGGTTCACGTCAAAAAGAGTCCAGTCCCCTCCTTGTGAATTCAGACAAAGCTCTCAGCATTGGCTTGGGGGGCCTGGGGGCGTGATTCTGGACAACACTCCCAATATTAAGACCGTCTCCACGGGGGTTCAGCTATCACTGAGAAAGAGGACCTTCTTTTCCATAGAATCTTCGCAATCAATTTTTCATTAGCGCAAGCGTGTTTATCTGCTCTTAACATGCCCCTGACTCAGTCGATGTGTGCTCTGTGCTTGTTAATTAAGGCTTATTTAATTGAGGAGGTGCTGTGGTAATAATTAAGAGAGAATCCTCTAAAACACACAGGGTGCCACCACCACCCCCACCCATCTCACCCCCGCTTCACCGCCAACCTCGTCCTTCACACGGTCAACACACAGCCACCTCTACCTCAGACACATAGAGCTACAGCACGTAGAGAGACATGGACAGACACAGACAGAGACAGAGACCCATAGAGATAGAGAGACCAGATATAGACACAGAGAGAAAAAGACAGATATAGAGAGAAAGACAGAGAAAAAAAGAGACACATAGAGATATAACTAAATATGGGATTGGTGTTCAGACGGGGACTGAAGCACAGACACCAGGCGGCCGGTCGCTCTCCTGAAATGTTGGCCCTGTGTGTGGAGGCTGACAGGTTCAGGAGTGGTTCTTACCCACAGAGCAGTCCACGCCGGTCCACTTGGCATCGCACACACAGCTGCCCGACTCGGTGCTGAAGGTCCCGTGGTTGGAGCACTGCTCTGGGCAGGTGGTCTTCAGAACCTCACAGATGGCTCCTCCCCAGCCCGGGTTACAGTGGCATTCACCATGGTGACATGCTCCGTGGCCAGAACACACTGGGTCCATACAGTCCACTGAGGAGCAGGAGGGGGAGGAGATGGAGTGGGAGGAGATGAAGGAGAAGACACAGACAGAGTAGTGAGATACGAAGGCTAACTTGCTGGTTAGGAACACTCAGGAAGACTTGCTGCTGTTCTAGATAAGTTTGAAGATGGACCCTCTTTTACTACCACCTGCTGTGTCTATTTGGTCAGTTTGAGCAGCACTCCAAATGAATATTAATATTGTATAAATACATTACTGTCCCTCTCTCAACAGCATGGCAGTACTTCCCTGAGCCAGCCTTGTTTGTTGTTGGCCATATTTGTGTCTCCTCCCGTTGTTTCCACCAGAGTCTGTTTGTGTTCAAACTTCATCCTCAAATCTTTCATCCTATCAGCTGAGATGATGCTGTTTCTGGAGCTTTGTATTGTCTCAGAACAGAAACGTCCTCCTATTGAGGCATCTCCATGTCTCAGGGCTAATTACAAGGAGATAATTCATGTTTAGATGATGCTAATCATCTGTCAATCATGTTGGTAATTGATGTAATTATGAGTCACTTCTTGCGATAATGCTGACGTTGGAAGGCTAATCTGAGTTTCCGTTGACGCCGGCCCCTCCTGGTATTGTTGATATGCATGTTATTGATCGTTCAGAATCACTGCTGTGTTTCCATCTCACCATACAATCGTTTGCTGAGCGTTCCACGTGAAAGGCCAGCCGCCTACAGAAGCGTACGGCTGGTTAATTGCCTTTGAATGCGGATCGATGAAGTTAAACACAGCGATGGGCCTGGCGGAGCTGCCGAAGGAGAGGCCTTCCTTCCAACACACGCGGGAGCAGATCAATAAGTGATTGATTCCAACGGTTGTTCTCTCACAGAGCTGTGACACAAGGTTTGCATCTTCTCCTGCGTCTCCAGTGGTTTGAGTTAAACAGTTAGAGGAAGCTAATTCATACACCGGGAAAGTCAATAGCAGCATCCGATAAATGATCTGCTTGGTGGAGTTGAACACACCGCTTGCTTTACCGCTGGAGTTTGTGTCGTCCCCTGGGGTCCTCTCGTTTAGAGGCTGGGAGGAGGGGGGGAGGGCGAGACGGGAGGGAAGATCTCCTACCTTCAGGGAGCAGCTCCTACCTTGAGGGAACACCTCCTACCTTGAGGGAATACCTCCTACCTTGAGGGAACACCTCCTACCTTGAGGGAATACCTCCTACCTTGAGGGAACACCTCCTACCTTGCTCGCAGTAGTTTCCTTTGCGGCCAGCGTTGCAGACACACTCGCCCCCCACGCATGCTCCGTGGCCTCCACACCGGGGATCGATGCACTGCAGAGTCTGGACGTCACATTCTGTCCCCTTCCAGCCGCTGTAGCACTGGCAGCGCCCCCTGGTGTACTGGCCGTTACCACTGCAGAGCACAGGACAGGCCGCTGCGGGCAAACCCAGGGAGAAGAAGACCATTTCAGAACACGGTGGGAAACGGTTGGAAAAGTTAATCATTCAAAATCTGTTGAGTTCCGCTGTGATTGGATGACTGAGTCAGGAGCAGATTGAAAGTTAAAGGTGGCCACAATCTGAGACTCATTAAGGTATCAAAGTGTCATGTCTGAGAACAATAATCCTGGTTTCTGAGCGATCAGTGGTGATTATCTTGTTAGTTTAAATGACTGTGATCAGCAGTGAGGGCCTCACCTCGGGAGCAGTAGGGGCCCATGAACCCTGGGAAACAGTGACAGGAGCCAGCAACACACTCCCCGTTACCATAGCAGCTGTGAGGGCACTCCATGACCGAGTCTGCAGCAACACCAAGTGAATAATCAATAATCATCATTGATTGATTGATTGATCATCATCAACATCAAATCAGCCCACAAATCATCCCCATTTGAACCAAGGCATCAACTCAACAGGTATTCTCTGTATTCCTCAGAAGAGGGACTGCAGACTCCCTGTGTCTGCAGTTCTTCTCGTACTAAACATACAGATCTGCTGTTTGATGCTCCAAACTCTCTGAGCATCACTGATCTGCAGTGGAGCTCCGAGGAACACAGTCAGAGGTCTCTGTAATCCGCTCAGCTCCTCTCATCCTAGACATTTTAAATAAAAGTCACATGGGCGTTTTAAATCACCCCAAATAATTGTATTTCCTTGACACATTTTTCTTCTCCTGTCAAAGCCCTTCTCACATGAATGACGGGTCGCCCAACAGAACCTCGGGAGTGTTTATAGCTCTCTAAATCTTGTGTGAGTTGAAGCTAATCTGACATATCCTACAGCCACAACCAGTCTTCATCCAGCAGACCATGGCTCATAAAGGCCCCCCAGAACCCACCTGGGGCTCCCATTTTATTCTACCAGAGGGGGAACACTTGCTCTTGTTATTGCTCTGGCTACCAGTGGACATCGACTCAGCCGTGGATGGACCTGAGCAATTTTGACCTCTTACTCGTCGATAGTTTCATATTGGTGGGAGTGGATCAATGGGCCGTTGCCTTGACTTTCCTCCCTCAGAGGAAATAGAAACAGCTCAGACTTAGTGTTTTTCCTACCTTGAAATCCACAAGGAAATTTTACTTGAGTGCATCGACGTGGTTGTTAGTTGACATGAATCAATGAGCAGTCGTATTGTTGGAGCCCGGATCCCCCAAATGTACCCCAGCCTTATGGCCCTCGGAGCAGAACGTTTCAGAGCGCTGAGCTCCGTGACGTCAGGCCTTCTGCTTCACTGTCAGAGGACACGCTGAATGTGGGCGCACAATCCAACGTGACTGTTCACACCCCCATCACGTCTCCCCTGCAGCCCTGGAGGGCTCCTCTCAACTCACCCAGAACGATGGTGTTGTAGGACACGCTCTCCACGGTCCTGCCGTCGTTGTAGAAGGCCAGGTGCCACACCCCGGGGTCCAGGTGCTGGATGAACCCGGCCTGGTGCACGGACACCGGCTCGCTGGTGGGCCGGCGCTCCTTGGCGATCAGCCTGCTGCCGTCCAGCAGCTCCACGAAGTCGTACTGCAAGAACACACGGCTGATCTGATCCATGTGTGGCGCATGGATCAGATCAGCAAGGCAGCGCTATTCGTGTTCCCACCGCAACGACACGAGAACATCCACCGCTTTACAGGCAGGAGTCCCACTGCACCAACATTCACAGACAATAAAGTACAGAGGGAGCCGCCGCACAAACAGACTGCAGACTCTCCAGGTAATGAGCTGTTCTTTGGTCTGTTTCTCCCCATCGCTACACCTACTGAACAGCACAGAACCCCCACCAGTACCCACAGAGAACACATACCCCGCACACTGCAGGATACAAACACACTCCAACACGCCCTGAGGCTACGCTACTCATGACTCGTAAAATAAAACACATCGAGAAATAGAGGGTGATAAAACACATCTCCTTTAAAACCAAACGGACTTCATTAACATCAAGATTAATAACACAAGGCGAGCTAAAGACTCGGAGCAGGAGAACCGCGGGGGACAGGAAGCTGTGAACGGGCCAGGAGGACAGGAGTGCCGCCATCTAAAACCTTTTGGAGCTCCGCGCGGCAGAGGGCCGCTTCCTGTTCTCGGCCAGGGGCGAAGTAATAAAAGTGTTCTTCCCGATGGTCCAAAAAGTCCAAGCCAAGCACATACATCTCCACCAGTGGGTGGTGGTGCCCTGGACTGTCTCCGTCCTACAGCATCAGCAGAAGCGGCAGAAGGCCAGACCGTTCACACGGGGAGCAAAACGCTACCGGGATGTAAATTCTCTGACCGCGGGCAAACTCGGTCAGAAACTCAATGACGGATGAGCCCGAGTGGAGAGGGAGCGAGCGGGGAGACGACAGGGACTCGATACGGGATGGGAAGAGAGAAGCACATTGTTCTCCGGGCGACGAGAACAACCCAACAGTCAATACGTCTCAGTGGTTCTCCGAGGCATCGACCGGACCCCAGTAACCTAACAGAATGTAACGCGGGCCGCGCCGGCACACAGAGGGGACACTGACAAGCCTCGCCGTCAACACAATTGACCGAGACACGAGGTAGAGTCAGGATAATTACTGCTCCGACCAGCCCGTTCACCTTGAGAGAGACATGGACGCCTCCCCCTGGCGACAACGCCCTGCTCTGAGGACGGGAGACTCCTCTGTTTCAGGAATCAAGTGGGAGTGAGAATCCTCTCGATGTCTGGGGACTTCCTGCACTGATCTGACCGCTCAGACGCCCAGCGAAGACACGAATAGCTCAGTCTACCAGAACACATAGCTGCTCTTTACTGAGAGACCCTGACACACACACACGGACACGTCAATATGGCTCAGACTAGTCAAACAGTGAGAATAATGAATTGCGTGTTTCGTGGCACTCAAACAGCTTCACACAGTGAGGGGGAGGTGTCAGCTCAGCCAGGCAGGGCGGTCCTCACAGCTCTGCCATCATCCAGAGGAGTGAGGAAGAGGAGGAGGCTGTGGTACCTGGGTGTGGGACGGCGCCAGGCCCTTGCGTCCGTAGACACCGATCAGCGCATTTTTCTGGACGGAGATGTTGAACTTGAGGAAGCTGGGCTGCTCCATGGTGATGCGGGACCTCCAAAAGACCCCAGGGGGGAGGCCCTGGGCTACACGGTGGCCCACCACCACCAGGCCTGTATCGATGGAGCTGTTCTCTGGCTGCAGGCTTCCACTCCTCCCTGGGAACAACCAAACCACACACTGGATCAGAACCTGCAGCGCCTGGAGCCAAATGACCTTCTGATTACCGTCTGTTCCTCTAGTATTGGTGTTTCATCCAACATACATATATATACAGTATATAGATATATAAAAATGTCAAAGAGGAGCAGGTATGGGTCAGGGATTCATCTTGGTGACCTAATAATACTCTCATTACTTAGTGACAGACTGCAGGACAGACGGCAGGGGTGGCAGTAGCTCAGTAGGTAGAGCGGGTGGACAGAGCAGGTCTTCCAGCTGTAGGAAGACCTGCTCTAGCTGTAGGGTCGGCGGTTCGATCCCCTTGATCCCCCTCCTCTACCACAAGTCGAACCCCACAAATGTACTGATTGTAAGTCGCTTTGGACAAAAGCGTCTGCTGAATGCCCCTTTCTTTCTCGTGACTGGCTTCAGTTGTAGAGGTTGTTCAGGTTGTTCTCTGCAGCTCATCAAATGAACATCGGAGGAACGTTTCCGGTGCCCTGTGAGTCATAGGACCTTGAGTGAAAATACCAGCTATAATTATCATTTCATAAAGTTCTTTAAGGCTGCATCTCCCTCTGTGTGTGCGTGGGGAATGTTGTGATTGAAAAGGCCTACATACCATCTGAGAGAACATTCTAGCTTAGTACATAACACATCAGATTGTCCTAAGCCTGAGAAACCAGAGCCCTCAGGCAGACCTCCAGCCTGCAGGACATGGCCACGCATTCCATTAAGAGAAGAACACAATCGAATTCCTTTGTTGTGATTGCCCACAGAACCGCAACATTGAAGTAGAGAGCATTCACACAGCAATACAAACGAGAAAAATGTGACAAAATGAATATTGTTTAGACCACAATAAGTGGTGCATAAGTGCTGCATGTACACACATGTATGTATGTGTGTACATGCGTGTACAAAGGTGCGTGCATGTGACTGAATACACCTGTATGACTACAGTCATGCAAAAGGTAAAGGGGCATTTAGCAGACGCTTTTGTCCAAAGCTACTTACAATAAGTACATTTGTGGGGTTCGACATGTGGACAGTTGTGTCAGTCAGTGTGACAGT
>OMKQ01046435.1:0-11647 GCA_900302335.1 Phycis phycis
CAGGGTTTGATAAATGAATTCCTATATTCCATGAAGTCTACAAGACATTTCCATTAGCAACACAATTATTTTATTCATTGCTTGTTTAAGTTGATCAGTTTAAATTGAAAATATTTCTATACAGCTATTTTATATTTTTAGTTATTCCACTCGTACTTCTTCGTTAAATTAAAATATTATACTTACAGCAGTTGGAAATACCGTGGTTAGTTTAACACGTAGCTCAAACGTATGCGGCTTCTTAAATTGGCTGCGTTGCAAGTTCGGCGCAAGGGCGCCATCTGGTGACAAAACCTGGTCACACGGCCAAGAAACTGAATAACCACTAAATTGCGTGTGGTGGGACTACAACGAAATTCCCTGAATAATTTGACCATGAAGAGAGTAATGTGGCGTGGAATGACTATATTTTAAGAACAAATGTGTAACGATTACTGAACAATACGTGAGGAAAACAAGAGGTTCATAAAAATGCAACGACATGGTGATCTAAAGTAAAACACCGTAACAAGACAATGCAAGACTCTTCAACATCCCTGACTTATTAACCACCAAATTAGTCATTTTCTTGCATCACGAATGTACACGGTTGTATTTTACAGCATATTAACAGCAATTAAGTGTTTCACCTTCTTTTCCCAAATATACTTATTGTAAGTGGCTTTGGAGAAAAGCGTCTGCAAAATGACCTAAACGTAAATGTAAATAAGGATGTCTCAAACGCCTTCCAATATGACACCAGAAATAAAAAAATAAAAAAAAAGATCTATGGAATTGTTGGCCAGCCTTGGCACAGTCGAAACAACATCAAACACTTTGCTATGAAACAAACGATAATCATCAGCAAGTCTAACTTTGACAAAAGGTTCAGAAAACCTAATCGGACGTAATATTATTCCACAGGAAGATGGAGGACAACCTCAAAGGAATGCTGGTGTGGAGCGGAGGGGGGGGGAGTGGAATAGTGGGGTTTAATGAACTCGTTCCAGCACTTGACTAATGATAATTAACATGCAAATTAGCCCGGGGGTGCAGAGAGAAGGCACAGTGGTCCTCTGTTCATAATTACCGATCCAGCGGAGGAACATCAGGCTATAAGGAATGTTCCGCAGCCGAGCGGTAATTGTGTTGGTGATTGAAGAACCCGCGCCTTGGACAAGATGAGCTCCGGTGGCGCGCGCACACACACGTGACGGCGACGAGGGGCCAGAGGAAGAGGAACGACCGAAGATAAGGAAAGTAAAGATGGCGGACATTTTGCGATGCGTTGTTACGTGTTGTTGTTGTGGTTGAGGTTGAGGCTCTGCTGTCGTTTTCCATTTCATCGTCGAAAAAAGCCTTGCGCAATTTCAGAACAAGTTCTAGGCTATCAAAAGAAAAGCAAGACCACGCGTCTTAGCATAACCTTGGCGGTTGAATGACATGCATTTGAGAAAAAGGAAAAATAGTGTACATCTGGCACAGGAACGGAACTTGGATTAAACAAAATCTTTTGAACCTCTTTTCGAAAAACAAACAAATTCACAGAATTGAAAAATGATGTAGCCTACAGAGCAGAAACGTGTGTGAAATGTGTCCCAGCAACACAAGCAAACAGAACATAGTCGTCATTCATCGCGACTGCAGAAAACATCTTTGTCTGTCCTCGTTGCTTGCCAGGATAATTGAACGGCGATCTGATTGATCATAAAGCTGTCACACAAAGTGACACACGGTGCACGTCGCTGTTGAGCACCAGTGGTTTACGGAGCCTGGCAGATTGTTAGTGCCCATTAGACACGAACGGTTTGGCCCAGTAAGCAAAAATGCAAGCCATGCAATGCAAATAATGTATTCTCTTGAAAAACTGAAAACGCCAGAACATCATGCGACCATAGACGTAACACGTGCGTTTTCATGACTTACCTTGTTTTTAGTAACACCTACCTTAAACTGTAATTGGTGAATCTGTCACCACAAGATTAAGAATGATCATATTGTGTTGCATCTTCAACATATCAACAATGCTCATTTATAACAGAAAATAAAAAAACTGTGGGCAGTCCAGCTCCAAAGTAGGCTATTCAAAGTGAATGCAGCCCTGTGTTAATGCAAGTTGTTCAAATGTTTGGGTGTGTTCCCATCGTTTGGCATCTTAAGAATCTATAGAGCTTAAGTTAGGTTGATTATGGTCAATTGTACAGGGAGCAACAAATAGCAAGCAAATGTAAATGTAAGGTCATTTGAAATTGCTTGACTAATTAACAACTATGTAGGCATTATGGTATTTGACTGGACCCTTTCTACAAGAGCGCCTGTAACTCCAGTTGCTTTTTTGGGGGTTATGAATAGAAGGTGTTGTTGGGTATTACGGGTTTGATTTATGTATTATTCAAACTTTTCAGATTCAAACTGTTTATGTTTCAAGTGAACATTATGCCTTAATGTCGCTTCTTAAATCAGGACACCTGTATGTGACCTCATCCTCTTAGGTGTGCTAATGGAACAAAGGCCCAAGGTTTGAAGAGCCCCTGCAGGACTTTTAAGTGGTTTTCCAACCATAACGGAACCTGTATGATTTATGTTATGTTTTGGGAAGGCTCTCACCTCCTTTAATGTCGTTGAATCATCTCTATATTTACAACCGGAGTCAGAGCTAACATAGTTTGCTTACCAGACACTGTTTATAGTCGCAGCTCTGACCAGGGGCAACCGGTTCAGGTGAATAATTTATTTTGATTTAATAAACCTGAAATGTAAGAACATCTAAATACGTTTATTTAATTTTGACAGCTAGCTACTATGTCAACCTCAATTTCTGCAGTGGCACGGTGATCACCGTGGCAAAACTGCATGGAACTGGTGAGTCTTTAAAATTAAGGCTACTTCCTGCAGCAGGACAACACCACGCCATGACGTGAAATAAAACCATTAACCATATAACTGAATGTAGAAAGTGAGACATTAACAGGGTTCATTTGGTTTGTCATCGACTGCACATCCGACTGTGGATCAACGTCTGCGTGTTGCCGTTGCCAGAATCAACGTCCACAGTCCAGCTACTCAGAGAAACGATAGTGTTTAAGTTGTCAAAAAGAAAAATGCTACTTAATGTTGCCGGCTAACTTTCAAATGAGCCGCCGTTGGCCCTACAATTTCCTGTTTGCGGGACTGATTACAACACGAACTTTGGGGACATAGCTCTGAGCGGAACGCGACCCGGACCATTTTTCGGGGACTCGCCGCTGCAGGTGTTTCCCGCCGTTGTCTCACGGCCGGAGGTCAGCCCGGGGTCAAACCTGAAGTCGGCGTCATCGACGTACTCATTCAGACCTGAGGTTGACGTCATGGACGTTTTTGTTCAGACCTGAGGTCGACTTGTTCAAACCGGACGTTGGTGTCATGCTGTTTTTTCTTCTTCGTGGAGCCATGAACGAAATGGCGGTTTTCTGTGGTTCAACATGCAATGATTGGCAAGCTATGGTCTAGATGGGAGCAGTCATATTTTAGACATGACTATCCTGGTCAGACACGGATTTAACTCAAGAAAAAGAAAAAAGAAAATGGAAATGCATCTATGGAATGTGAAGGACAGCAGAACCCTGTTATTTTTATATTGAAAATGGTACTGACAAATATATATTAAATATCTACAAATTGTTTGAAATAAATACAATACATGATGAAATTTGTTTTTCAATTCTTTAATTGCAGACCAACTAAACATCCATGTAAGGCACCGCCAAATCCACTTCTTAGTTCGTGGTCATCACCTTTAGAACAGAAAACATTTTGCCATGTTATTCTCATTGTCATAACAGTGAATTAACAGTATACAAAGTATATACAGTATACAAAGCCCATCTCAGTACCAAATGTGTAAAAACCTTCCTAATATCTCATCTGATCTCACATGTTTGTAGTATAGTGTATTTTGTAAAAATAACTTCAACAACGTTTTTCAAAAAGTGTTCTTTTTCTAATGAACATACAATCAAACAAGAAAATGCATACTTTCTTTTTACATGCCGTTCCATTTCTCCGCATTATTTTTTAACCCCAAAAGCTTGTCCATCAAAACAACTCCAATACTGTAATCTAACGCACAGTGAATTCAGACCCACACTAGCGCTGGTTAGGGTTCGGCCATCTTGCTCAGGGATGCCTACAAGTTAAGTTGCTGACCATGGGGATCAAGCAGCCACTGCGGTGTCCCCTTCCACTCCGGCCCCATTGGCGCCGTGCCTAAGCTTGAGCCGAGCTTCCCCAGCTGAGCTGTGTGCTACTCACCCTGTTGATCCAGGGGATGTAGGCGCTCACGCGGGTGAAGACGGAGGGCTTCTTGCGGTAGTTGCAGCCCATGCTGGAGCCGAAGCTCACCACCCCGTGGACGTCCCAGGACCCATCAGAGTTCTGGCAGTTCAGGGGTCCACCAGAGTCTCCCTAGAACGTGGACAGCCGGAGAGGAGGAGTGTGGACCGGGAAGAAATTACTTGTCATAAAAGTGAGTATATATACGTTTATGTATATGAAAGGCATGTATGAAAGAATACACAAAATTTTAGTCACAACGAAAACATTACTGAAATCATGTTGACTACTTCCAATGGCAAGTGTATGTCTTATGTGTTGGATATTAATTCCTCAACTATAATATAAGCATAAGAACCAAAGCAGAGTTGCTACAGGACTCACGTTGCAGCTAGCCAGCTCTCCGTCACCGCCGGCACACACCATGTTGTTGGTCACCAGGTTGCCCCACCAGTCGTACCTGGAGCAGTTGGCGTGGCTGACCACTGGGAGGAGGGCCTGCTGGAGGGCATCAGCGATGGGACCACCGGCTATGAACAAGGGCGGACGCCATTTTGTATCAACCGCTCCGCAGTGAATCGTGAGCACTTTTGGGGACGTTTTGTTTTCAAGGGTGAACCCCTAAGCCCTAACCATAACCTAACAAATTTTAAATGTACCGTTGTTTGTGATGTAATGGACTACTGTTTCATACGGGCCTGTGCTGTTGAAACGTTCACATCTTTAAATTGGTAGGAAGGACAACACAACAGTTGTGGAGATAAGATACTGTACATCTACAGGCATTACAGAGGAATCTCACAATGTAATGGACGTGACCTGGATGTAGAAGAATGCTAATGTTGTTAAATGAGTGGTGAGGGGAGCATACTCCAAAGACGTCCCCAGCCGGTGACGTAGCAGGGAGCGCCGTGAGACAGGGTGACGCCAGAGTCTGGCAGACAGGCGGGCATGATACTGTCGGAGATGGGCACTGGAGTGGCCAGCTTGATCAGGGCGATGTCATTACTGGGAAAAGTAACATGAACAAGCCATTTGGGTATGTCTTTCAACCACTGGGATTAGGACAAATAAAAATCAGAAAAGTATCACGCTTTTTTTTTTCCAATAGGCGTTCAAGGTAATGTTTGGTCATGGCACTTAAACATCTTCTTCCAGACGTACATTCGTTCAGATATTCCGTCTCCCTATAGGCACGTGAGCTTTTGTTATGAAACGTGAAATGGCAAAGCCTACCGGATTCTGGAGGAGTCCCACTGCTCGTGGACAATAATCTTCTCTGGGCTGATGGCCATGGAGCCAGCCTCGTTGTTGTTCCTCATCATGTGTTTGCCCAGGAATACTCTGTAGGTGCGACTTCTGCAGAGTGGCCAGGAAACATTCATAGAGACCTGGTCAGGCACGCTCAGATGCAGCGCTTAGGAACCAGTGCGATGCTGTGGTCCTGTCTGGAACCACTGGTGGACCTGGCATTAACACTGCCATCACTGCAAGAGTATTTGCTCTCATGGGATTAGCATCCACCAACTGGCATATATTCCAAAATAAATCCCTTTTTTGTCTATCGTGATATATTTTACATTTTAGTCAATAAATAGTATGGTATATATCAGGTATGTTTCTTGTGTATCTACAAAGAATAAATGTTTGAACACCACAGCCTTTCAGCCTTGCTTGACCTGAATACTAGAACCACACAATGAGAACACAAGAGGTACTCTGTCTAATGAACCACTACCGTTAAGGATGGATCGCCATGACAACACAAGCATGTTACCCGATGCAGTGGGCCGCCGTCAGCACCCACTGCCGGGCGATGAGGGTGCCTCCACACGTGTGGTAGAAGTTGCTGCCACTCTTGTACTGCAGAGACGCCTGAAGTCACAGCAAACAGAGCACATATAATCATAACATACACGACAATGAATCACAGTAATACAAAAATCACAATCAAACGATGTGGTTCTTCTAAGGCTAAATCAAAGCTACGTGTAACCAAAATGAAGATGGATGGACGTGCCTGCCAGGGCCAGCTGTGCTCGCGGACATCCTCTCCTCCGACCACCCTGTTGACGACCGGGGGGAAGGTGGGCAGGCCACACCCATAGGCTGGGGGAGAACCACAGCACACACCCCTTCCTTTACAAGGTATTCGCCCATGCCAAAATCCACTGCGTTGCGGTGCTGATTTTCACTTAATCATGTCTTTGTATTGTATTTAAGGAAACAATGATATCAGCCGTCATCAGGTAAACACAATGAAAAAGGCTCGGCTCGTGTGTTTCAAAAGTCTCACGGAAGACGTCTGATGGAAAATGTAAAAACAAGTCGATACAGAGGTTATACACACATCCCGCATCTCCACTAAACAGTGTTATTATTGCAACATGCAGGGTTGGAGCCTACCGCCAGCCACAAACAGAGCCAAGACCAGAAGCTTCATGATGTCCTGAATAAGATTCAAGGTGTCCTCCTCCCCCTTTTATATAAGACAGCACCACAGCTGCTGGGAACGCACAGCGCGCTGTGGGGCGCGTTGCCTTGATGGACCCCAGGAAGGTCAACAAGAGTTAGAGATAAGTACCTGGAAAAACTTTTTATCTTGCTGAGACTGTGAACTCCTGCAGGTGTCTCGCAGTGACCTCAAATGATCAGGATATATTAAGGGGAACTTAGTTATGTTTGTGATAAATGTTATCTTGTTTTTTTACTGACGTTATTGTTATATATATATGCAGTTAAGACTTAAGATACTGTGATCTGATAAAATTACACCAGATTACATAGTACATTGTTTTATTCTGCAGCCTTACTTTAAGCAACCAATCCAATTCCATGGCCAAAAACTACACAATGGGTGCAGTCTGTAGTTTTTAACATTTAAACCACGAACCACCATGATAAAATTATATTTTATACATTGAAACAATAAATGAATGAATTAACGGTGATTGTCATTGCATTGCATGTTTAGCGGTAATCTACTTTAAGATTACCATGAGCCATGGGAACGCCTCGTTACCAAACACATGCTTCAACATCCTGATCTTTGTCAAAGCAAAAACACTTCAAAAACATGAACATCATTCTGTTTGTCCCCTTGACTCCACCCTATCGTTTGGGCCATCCTCGGTCCTCTGGCGGCCCTGGTGAGCGGTATAAATATCAGCACGCCGCGGTGGACGTTGTTTGGCCGCAGACATGATGAAGTTTGTGCTCCTTGCTGTCCTGGTCGCTGGTGGTAAGTGTTGTGTTGTGCTCAATTCCCGTACGGGAAACACTACGAAACGCTGCTAGCATCCTCTGGTCCCGTACGTTTCGTCATGTCCTCGTCGTGAGGATTACCGTTATCAATTTAGATGCAGACAGTCATTTGAAGATCTTTGATCATCACTCCTTCCTTGAATGCACAACATACTATTCCATGTATTTATCGATCTATTTGTCTGTCTCTCTGTCCGTCTGCCCATCTAGCTGTGTTCTAATCTGTCTTGCCTGCGTGTCTGTCTGTCCTCTAGCCTATGGGTGTGGGCTGCCCACTTACTCCCCCATGGTGACCAGGGTGGTCGGGGGGGAGGACGTCAGGCCTAATAGCTGGCCCTGGCAGGTAAGGTAACACATAATGTTCACCACACAATGTCTGAATAGTGTGTTGTATATCCATGTCCAAATATATTCAAAATGATCATTTAGAATTTGATTCGATATATTAAATAGGCTGTACGTATTTCATTTCATTTCATTTGTGGAGGGTATTACGTATATATAATATAGACATATAATATAGAGGATGTGTTCAGTGTAGTCTATACTTCTGAACATATACAAACGTTCACCAGGGCTGTGTGTGCATGTGTGTGTGTGTGTGTGTGCGTGTGTGTGTGTTAGATCTCGCTGCAATACAACAGGGAGGGTGAGTGGAGACACACCTGTGGAGGCACCCTGATCTCAGACCAGTGGGTGCTCACCGCTGCCCACTGCATCAGGTGGGTCGTCGTGGAAACGAGACACAGCACACTAGTACACTAGGTGGACCCTGCCAGGTTCCAGCGGTGCCACCCGGGTGTTGAGTAAAACACATGGGAGTTGCTCATGAGCACCACCAAAATGTCCTTGGAACTTGATAATTTCATGTTCACATGATGGATTTTGTTTTTATCGTTCACTTTTTAAACACTTCTTTTTCCGAAAGTGATGATTGTAACGTTTTGACCCAAGTAGTATAATATAGCAACCAAATAAGTATAATATAATAAGTGAGACTGCTTTGTTCTAGCAAATGTGACAAAGATATTGCACATCCCACACATCACAACACAAAAGAACACATTTGAACCGTGTTTTCAAAATGTCATTTTTCGGGTCCATAGCTTTTGTTGTCCCTGACGAAGCATTTCCTCCTGGCTCCAGCAAAGGGAAGCAGTACCGGGTGGCCCTGGGGAAGCACAGCCTGGTGCAGACCGAGGAGAAAGCCATCTTCATGGCCCCCGCCGCCATCATCGTCCATGAGAAATGGAGCTCCCTCTTCATCCGGTGCCGTAATTCATAATTTCGCTTTCTTACTTTATTTTAGTTCACGCTATATTTTACCAGAACACCAGCATGACAAAGACCCAGACGGCCGATATTAATAATTGTTGAGATCAAAGGGTCCCTATTTTTTATCACTGTCCAGTGAGCGGGCGTGTTTCTCTTTGACCTCCATAGCAACGACATCGCCCTGATCAAGCTGGAGGCCCCTGTGACCTTCTCTGACACCGTCATGGCCGCCTGCATCCCCAACGCTGGCTTCCTGCTCCCCCACGACACGCCTTGCTATGTCACTGGCTGGGGACGCCTCTCCAGTGAGTGCGCAAACACTCCCCTTCTTCTCATTGGTCACCCACTAGCATCCAATCATCTAATGGCAACCTAATTATCCAACCAAGGACGACCCAGAGAGCCAATGGCTGGAGAAGCTTTGGCTCAACTAGACTTTCAGTGTCAGGTCAGGTTGTAGTTGTTGTGGATCAAGGCACATTCGTGGAAAAGCAATTCCTACGGATTGCCTTGTTTTTGTAGAAGAAACTGTTGACTGTGTACTGTCTGAAAGGCTTCGTCCAGCTAGTTGTTGCAGTTACAGCACACTCAATAATTATTTTAGGGAGCAATCAGAATCTCAGAATAAAACCAAGTCTCTGTGGAAACCGTAACAATGTGGACACATAACAGACTAGCTTAACCCGCTTTGTATGTTGGTTATTTATCAATGCATTTGCCTTGTAACTAACCAAACAAATACAGGGACTTTGACATTGCTTACCATACAGTTTACTTGTCAAATGACATCACTCCAAACCAATTCAGGCCAATCAGAAATGGCAGCATTCACCAAAGAGGGTGCTACTGCCATCCCTTTAGTTTGATATTTGATACATCTCACATCTCTTACCTCTTTTTAACTGACCCCCTGGAATGGTTCTCCTCACAGCTGGAGGTCCCATCGCCGACAACCTGCAGCAGGCCCTGCTGCCCGTGGTGGACCACGCCACCTGCACCAAGTCTGACTGGTGGGGAGGCATGGTGAGGAACACCATGGTCTGTGCTGGAGGAGATGGAGTCGTGTCTGGATGCAACGTGAGTCTATGGGAACGCACACAAATAATCTCTTATTTACCTAATGAGAAAGAAGACGCTATCTGAAAGTACACACTCTGAAAAGGGTGACATGAAATGAAAAGAGGATCATCTTGAGAGCGATATACCAATAATGTATATACACGTGTAGCTTCTGCAAAAATGAAAATATTGGAATCTGATGGGGGAGCATGCAATAGTGCAGACCACCTACAGGAACCAGAAACAAGGGGATTGCTTTCTCTCTTGTAGAAAAAAACCACAAGATAGCTGAAACACCTTCTTTCTTTGCTTTCAAAATGAAACAACCAAATAACTGTACTCTAGCACATCTTCTCCTGCACACGTTCATGTGTGTGTTCCTATGTGTGTGTTGATTTGGCTCAGGGAGACTCTGGCGGACCCCTGAATTGCCAGAACGCTGACGGCGCCTGGGAGGTCCACGGTATCGTGAGCTTTGGCCTGGGATTCAGCTGCAACTACCCCAAGAAGCCCACCGTGTTCACCCAAGTCAGCTCCTACGTGGACTGGATCAACTCTGTAAGTTCCACGGCTCCTTCCCTTAAGGATGACGTTGCTGCCATCTATGGGTTGAAAAGCCATTTTTCGGTTGCTATGCCTCTTGAAATTATATCATTTTGAATTGATTATAATGTAAAGTCCAAAATAGTAAATATACCACATGGCATGAGTGGGGAATAATGTCAAATTAGTCAGATAAACTACGTGCTGTCTTTAGTGTGTTGTCAAAACAATAACCTAACAAAGCTTTCTCTGTGTCTTCCACAGAAAATGGTGACATATTAGAAAGGACAATGTCTCTCTGACCCCAGCCTCCACATTGAACACTGAATAAATAAAGTATTGAACAATGCCTCTGCACCCACTGTGTTGTGAGTTGGTCTTGAGTGGTCTGAATACCTGCAAGACAAACTGTGGCCCAGTCAGGCTGATTGCTCACAGATTGCACGCATCTTTAACATGAATGGCCCCAGAATAATCCCCCACAAGCTGCTGTGTTAATGACACACTCTAACAGTTGAGCTACAGTACCTAATAACATCTGCATGAAGACTGCACCGAAACAACAGATCCTGTAGGTGTGCAATAAAATGAAAATATTACAAAATAAATGTTTACCCAGTGTTATTTTTATACCGGTAACATCTAAACAATAAAATGCTAAACAAAGACCCTGACTCATCCATAGGTGTGAATCTATACAATATTTATTTTCATACTACCCGCAAAACTATGTTTGGACCGTCACCAGGCTAACAGAGAAAGACTATCCAAGATAAACAAACCAATGCCTTTTGCTTTGGCGCTTGGAGAACATTGATAACTGTACAGCCCGCCACATGCTGCCTTCCCAGAGTGTGGGTCTATATCTGGAAGGCCCTGGAGTTTGAAGGATAAATAGATGAGGTTTGTGGATTGGAACCTTCAATCCCTTTTGGACCTTCAACCACGATGATTCGGTTTCTGGTTCTCACTGCGCTTTTTGCTAACGGTAGGACATAAACACACGTTTTTATATAAATGTATATTGCTTTAACAGTGTGAATTATTTTAGCATTTTACTTATCAATTCAAATCAATTTAACATAATTAAATAACCTAATTAATGTTTTTTAATTTGTCAATTTGAGTCAATTTGAACGACATTCTCCTATCATTCCTCGTTTGTCCCTAGTTGTGTGCATCCTTAGGTTTAGCGTTGTATTGCAAAATAAGTAAA
>OMKQ01046439.1:0-12008 GCA_900302335.1 Phycis phycis
CAAATGAGATACAACTCAGTGTTTGACAGTGCTACGCCCGCCTGTGGTGCCGTGACCCGGGCATTTATTAATATTTTAAGAGTGTCTTCATATTTCCTTAGATTTTTCTAATCCAGAAGATCACTTTCTTTCTTTTTATTTTTTATTTTCGCATGATTTTGAGACGGAATCCAATTTTGGAGACTTTCGGGACCAATGCAGCTCTCGCCAGTCACCCAGCCGCTCACCGCCTTACGTGATGAAGCACCATCTGCCACGCAGCGACATGCTCCTCTCACTACACAGTCCGACTATGTTAGCTCTGCTACTGGGAGACTGAGGCGGCGGTGGAGGTCGTTGATCTCCACGTACACGTGTGGGAACAAAAAACGAGTGCGTGTATCGATGTGAGGACCGGCGTGGAAACGTGCTCTGTGCTTTGTCAGGTTGACGCGGGATTAAACAACCGTGAAAGACAAAATTACAGAGTTTAGCGTGTGTGTGTGTGTGTGTGTGTGTGTGTGTGTGCGTGTGCGTGTGTGCGTGCGTCCGTCCGTGTGTCTGCTGAGTGTGGATGCACTGCGCGTGATATCATTTAAACAGTTGTCTATTAACATTAGTGAATGACGCTATAGCCAAAAGTCCGGCACGTTCATGAATAACATGGTGGTGCTGCTAGGATAAAAAAAAAAGAATAAAAAAAAAAGGTTAGCAGAGGGGAACAAATTCGTGTGCATTGAAAGAAGTATCACAATGAAACTTGCTGATCATTTAAAAAAACATTCAAATTACAAGGAAAAACAGCATCCTATTACAGCAAGAATAAGAAACACTTTGTACTCCCGGGAGATATCTTGCTGCTAATGTTTTTACCTTCCCCACTTCCAATCTCCTGTGAGAGTCATTTAATACTTTGTAACCTTGATAGACCCTCTCACTGCCATCATTCTGATCACTCTTTAGTGTTTGCTAAAGAGAGTGTAATCCTCGCTCACTCCCATTCCGCTGTCGCTCCCGGCAAACCGATCCTCCCAGAGGCCAGAGGACCGGACTAAATTGTGCAAAAACCAGTCGACTCTCATCTGTCACCGCTGTTGAAACTGGTTCTGAAAGTGGGGGGCGGGGAGTTTTTCCGAGACTGTCTGGTTTTAACACACACTCTCACACACACACACAGACACTCTGCAGCGGCCCTGTGTCAACTCCTGCCATATTTCCGGGGGTTCTTTTCTGCACATACAAATATTCCCCCTGAATCTGTCATCCTGCCATGTCTCCTGCTTTATTGTGCTCCTCCGTCCTCGTCCATCCATCTCTTTCTGCTCATTCTCACTAACAGGCTGATCCATGGTTCCGTTATTCCGGATCTTTCCAACAGGAACGCTGACAGTTTGCGAGAGTGATTGTGGTCTGCCAGACAGGAAGCCAGGAGCAGGAAGTACTGCCATGGCATGAGATAGATGGAATGCAGCCCTCTAAAGGACAGGCAACAGAAAGACAGACCGGGCCCTCCACATAAATACAACTTTTATTCAGCCTCGTTTTTTGGACGTCCAAACACAATGATTATGGAGTGCTGTACTCGGGGAGTTCTGGTACAATCAAGAATGATTGTACTCAACGTTCCTTTTGAATATACACCGTTTGACGCGCTATGTTTAGACAAAGCTACGGGACATGCTTTTACTGATCCATCGAAAAAAATCTTCATGGGATTTGTGAACAGATGCAGTGCGTCTGCAAATATGGGTACAGAACAGCCTCTGTGTGTGCGTGTGTGCGTGTGCGTGTTTGATTAGGCTAACCTGTCTGTCCTTGTAAGTTGGAGGAAACAGGTGTACACGTAGGAGACGCTAACAAACAAACACGTACACCCGAGTCACTATTTATTAGTTATTTAGTTCATAATGCGAGCCGCTGTTTAGCGGCACTGTTTATTTGGTCGTTCGGTCTGAAGTTCCCCCGAACCCGCGTTGTTCTCTGATCGTTAGTATTCTCCACGTCTATCAGGGAAACAAATTGTCTCTCTTTTTGTTTTGTTTTGGCTCATTGCTTATCCCAATCAATTTCAACTTTTGGATTTCAAGAAGAAAATGTCATCAATCAATAATATAAATGAACTGTAATTTGATGAACTCTTCTCTAAGAATCTGTTTTGCTGCTCAAGTTTACATATCCAAAATTTACATTATAAACAGATTGACAGACATTATTTTATCACACCAATAATTGTATAGCATTTTATGTATTCCTGTATTTATTTTCTAAGAATGTTCACATTTAGGTTGTGTGAAAATGTATATGTGTGCGTCTGCGTGTGGATGTGTGTGTGAGTGTGCATGCCTGTGCGTGTCCATGTATATGTGTATGACAGTAGAATATAAACAGACAGTAAGACTTCCTGTCTGACAAGCAGTCAGAGAGCAATGAGAGGAGATTTGAGAGAGAGAGAGAGAGAGAGACAGAGAGACAGATAGAAAGTGTAAGAGCAGGGGATAAAGACAAAAGAGGACTGCTAAAAGAAGTAAAACAGAGGAAACAGCTACAATAAAATAATGAAAAATATCTTAAGTCACTAAGAGAAGTAAAGCCAAAGTCAGTAGCCTGCACATCAACATGGCTGACGAAGACAGATGGGACTACAGGAAAAACTCATAACAAATTTATCTGGGACAAAAGTGTACAAGAGCCTGCAAGAAGTTTGCGAAGAACCTCAATGGAATGAGATAGATTGGATGTATTGTTAATTTTCCGACAGTTAAACCTACATGTCATGGCAGTGGTTTAAGAAAAGGATCATGCCTATATGTAGGACTGGCTGTCTGTGCCATAGGAACAAAGTATGGCTGCTCTGCATGAATGGCTGAGTCTTTCAGATAGCTGTTAATAAGAAGGACAACGTGGACACGATGACTTTGGTTTGATTGGCCATCTTTTCTCAGAGTAAGTAGGACATCAGCATACTCATTCTGACTGCCTAAACTAATAGAATTTACGATAATTGTAAAATTGTAAAAAAAATGTATTATACATGGTTATATATATATATTCACAATGAAATGCATGACATAAAGGTTGAAATGCAACAGTTTAATGCAGTGTCCTAATTGCTCATCTCTAGTCATGAAGAGTTAGGATGTTGGCAAAGGGAAAGGCTTTGAAAGACACCCTTGTGTTCAGAGGGGGGTATTTTCTTTCCCCCCCGACCTCTGTTCCTATACAGACACAGGCTAAGCACGCCGCGGCAGAAGTGTATCTGTACTCTCTGCCTCATACAGTCATTGCATCGCTCCACAGCCACCTTATGTATTCGCTGTCTGTGATGGTAAAGGCTGAAGATCAGAGATACAGTGAATGAAGGGGGTGGGGTAGCAATGTGGTTTGTGAGGTTTTTTTCTGTTATACATGATGTTTCTATAGCTAAGGCTAGGATCTACATCTCAACCTGTGCTTCTGAGACATCAGACTATGCAGACTGCATACGAGTAGTGAGTCACTTCTTTGATCTTCTTCACCCCATGCCTCAGGACGTGACTCAGGATAGGCTTGATCGTGTGCAGCATGAGCTTCAGGAACCCTTCTCCCCACAGTTGTCAAATCAAAAATGTACAGCCATATGTTTCCTAAAATTACCCTGTCTAAGGGATCTAAATCGTTTTTTCTGATAAATTGCAAATATTAGCAATTTTGTTGATTTACTGATTGGTTTCAGGATACATTCATTTCTGGTGTCTCACGACATCGGCATATCAACCCTTTAAATATGAACTCTTAACTCACTGACTCAGACTTGCGGCCAACCTGTTCTGAGAAAAGCTTTGAAATATGTCCTACACCTCCCTGAATTCAGAGAAACCCTGTGATTTCCCAATTTCCTCTCAGTGAAGCTACTGTTTAGTTAGTTCCTAATGCTGATTAACCTTGTTCTATAGATTGAATAATACAAGGGATACTAATAGGCACAAACACATGCATTAATTTCATTCTTCTTCCAGCTGCATGGACAGCGGCTAGAATACTTAATGTAGATGAATCACATTACTCATGTCCCACCCTCAGCTGAGCATGTTATTCGCATTAGTCTTAATAGACTGTGCACTAACAGCTGGGCTGCTATTTTGCTCTGAGAGATTCATTCCTAGACATGGAAATATACAGGACAACAGCAGTTGGTTGTTTGTTTTATGTTAAGGCTGCGACCCAGATCAGTGAATCCTAGGGCAGTTGTCTTTACATAATAACATGATAGCTAATTTTGGATTTTCATTCTGAGTAACACAGTGGTTTATTCATCAGTTAGGAGCTGAATAGATTATTAACTCCTGTCAGTGTCGATCTCAACAGCAGTTCTAAGGTTGGGTTTTAAACAATGCTATACACAGATTGCTTGATGTAACCACAGATTGTCTTTGCCTCTTTTAATCACCCTTTATCCCTCCCCCTTCGCTCTCTCTCTCTCTCTCTCTCTCTCTCTCTCTCTCTCTCTTTCGCTCTCTCTCTCCCTCTCTCCCTATATCTCCCTCTCCCTCTATGTCTATCTTAATACACTCCACTGAGATGTTTACAGTCAATGTTTGCCTTCTGCTGTCTAACACTCATACAGTCTGGCTCAACGTTGAGCCTTGATGGTTCTAGTATTTACATGCTCCCCAGGATAAACACAACCTGAAGACACATGACGTTTGAACAACAAAAACAACCACAGCTAGCATAGCTCCAGGCTGTACCTAGAGGTGTTAGAAGTACAGAAACACTTGCTCTGTCGTCGTTACAGTGTTGTCCAGTGTTGAAACATTTTGAAGTCATTGAGTTACATAGAAAGGTACATTGGAAAAATGTACCACTAAAACAATGTAGATGTTTTTGTTGTTGTTAATAAGTAGATAAATATTTAAAGGAACAAGATTGACCACTTGGCTTCATCAACCTGGAGCATGCCAAGAGCAATAAACCAAGGACCAGCACACAGGAAGTGCAGATGGCATACAAGAGAGAGAGAGAGAGAGAGAGAGAGAGAGAGAGAGTGTCTGTGTGTGTATGACATTAGTATTTAGAATATGAATAGAATATGCCCTTTCTCATGAACCCAACCATGCCTATAATTTCTAAATGTTGGAAGCCATTATTTAGTTTAGCCTTTGCTGTCATTCTACGGCTTATATTTAGAATGCAGTTCTAAGTTTATTTAGGAATAATTAGGCATAAATTAAGGAGCAGACGCAGAATTGTCTTTATATGCCAAGTGAGTGCATTACAGTTTGTAAGCCCATAGATTTGTGCCTCAAATTATTTTTAGTATTTGATGTCAATGCTTGGAAGAGTTATGTGAGCTTACTGAATTTAACAACACCCAGAGAATAAACCCATCACATTTTATACTGCCAGATATGTTTTGGACTAAGTTAAAAACATTATAATGTAATTATTACTCATTGCTGTAATTATGTAATTATTAAGTATCATGTAATTATCAAGTACAATGCTAAGAATAACTAGCTCATTGTGGTTTGAGAAGGGGAGGCCTTTCTATAATTAGTAATGTTTGTATTTTCTTTGACAGGACCACATTTATTTTGTATCAGCTTCTATCACCATCATCATCATCGTCAGCATCAGGATGAGGTCCAACTCCTCTGACGGAGGTACTCTCGACAATGAGACAAGCAACGGTAGCGTTGTTGTGCCCTATCTTGAGAGACTTGCTCACCTTGACGAGGGGCTGTACAACGACTTCTACAGCCTCTGGATCGCTCTCATGGTCATCAACTCCCTCATATTCCTCGTGGGTACACACTTTTTTGTTTCTGTATTTCTGTATTTATTTTTTTGAACTGCCAACATTAACCTCACATGCATAAATAATGTTCTGGTGGGCCTGGATTTTGGAAATAAAACCCTATAGCCTTCCATCTTGGCATCTTGTTTAAAATCTTCCACACTATCAAGTGTTTTTGCTTGTTACATTTCCGAATATCCTCCATTCTTCTAAATGTAGTTTTTTTTCTCTTTTCTATATCTCTCTTCTATTTGTATTTGTATTTGTATTTGTATTTGTAAGTTTTGACAGATGTGTGTGGTACATACAAATAGATGATACAAGAAAAGCAGTTAAACAAACACACATCTATACAATTTTCACCCACCCACATACCCACCCCATCTTCAAGCCAGAATTTAGTATTTTATGGAGCTTCATCCCTGGAGCAATTCGGCAGGGTGCTGGAAGTCAGGTTTTATGATTTAGAATGGAAATTAGTTAGGTTATAAATAAATAGGCAAAAAACTAAAGCAAAAAAAAAGAATTGTTAAGAAAGTTAGTAAACTTACACAAAGAGTGTTACTGGCTGAGATCAGAGAAAGCAACATAGGGGAGATTGCCAGATAAGTCTCTAGCTCAGCTGATGGTTCTGGAAGTATTTTAGGAAACGTCCCCACACATGTTGAAACTTTTTGTTTGAATCACTGACTGAGTAGCGAATCTTTTCGAGGCTAAGACAGGACATAATGTCCCTTGACCACTGAGCGTGGGTGGGCGGAGCAGTATCCTTCCATCTTAGTAACGGTGCCTGTCTGGCCATAAGAGGGGCAAAGGACATTGTGCAGCGTTTGACTGGAGTCAGGAGCACATCCATTTCTCCAGTGGTACCGAAAAGGGTAACCAGGGGTTGGGCTCCAGCTCGAAATTAAGAATTTGGGATAGGGTTTGGAAAACGTCCCTCCAGTATCTTTCCAGGCTAGGACATGTCCAAAACATATGGATAAGTGAGGCTTCATCTATTTTACACTTGTCACAGCAGGGATCCACTTCTGGATACATGCGAGACAGTTTGACTTTGGACACATGGGCTCTGTGTACGACTTTAAACTGTGACAGACAGTGACGCGTGCAGATAGATAGTTAAATTGACCAGATGGAAGATTGATTCCCACACATTATCCGATAATGAAAGGTTTAAATCCTGCTCCCAAGCAGCTTTGAATTTGTCGAGGGGGGCATGTTTTATACCTGCCACCTTGTTGTAAATGGTGGAAATTAAACCCTTGAGTGACGGCCGTAGACGAAGGAGAGTGTCTGTTACACACGCATCTGGCACCTCAGGGAAATTTGGTAGCCGAGAATGGAGAAAGTGCCTGAAAAAGTGGGTATTTGGTAGATTATACTTTGAAGAAAGTTGATCAAAATATGCAAAGCTGTCATCAATAAAAAAAGATCTGTAAAGTGCTTGATACCTTTCCTGTGTCAATCTTGGAATGCAGTAATCCTCCACGATACAAATCTGTTGGCCGGTAGTCGAGCTTCCCTCTCCACCTAGCCTCCCGGATCAGAAGATCTTTTATCTTGTAGCGGTGCAGGCGGATGATGACTCTGTCCCGGGTCCGGTTTAGCTGCACGGGAGTGGGATGACCTATCCTAACAAATGACAGTCAAATAATACCTCTCACTGACATTCTCATTCTCATGTTTTCCCCTGGTCTCTTCTCTGCAGGTGGGCATGGTGCTTAACACGATGGCACTCTACATCTTTTGTTTGCGCACTAAGCCCAAGACCACCTCTGTGATCTACACCATCAACCTGGCGGTCACTGATCTGCTGGTGAACCTCTCTCTGCCCACCCGCATCCTGCTCTACTACAGTGGTGGGGCCTGCCTCATCTGCTCCTACCTGCACATCTTCAGCTACTTTGTCAACATGTACTGCAGCATCCTGTTCTTGACTTGCATATGTGTCGACCGCTATATTTCCATCGTGCAGGTCAGTTATTGGGCCTACAACTGGTTTCTACTTCTTCTCTTCGACCTACTTATGTTAACGGTGCTTTGTTATCCCGAGATCATATGAATCCAGTAGGCATTCTGTAGCCGACGTCCAACAGGCAATAAAATTGACCTACTTGTTCGGGATTCTCAAAGCAGCCGATTCCAAGAAGAGTGTGAAACACCCTCGTGGTTGTTTGTTTGTCCCTGTAGGTCGAGGCGTCTCGTCGGTGGCGTAACTCCAACGTGGCCAAGTGCGTGTGTGTTTCCGTGTGGCTGTTTGCCATCGTGGTCACCTACTCCTTCCTCTCCAGCGCCTTCCAGCACACGGGCTGCTGCGTCTCCAAGCTGCTTTTCCTCACCATCACCGAGTTCTTTCTGCCCCTTGTCATCATCGTGGTCTTCACGCTACGCATCATGTGGGCATTGGTGGACCATCGACTCATGCAGCAGAGCAGGTGAGGTTTAGAGCGGCCCTTGGCTCGTCTGCGATAGAACCACATTAGGGTAAAAATTCTTCATCGCGGCTGGCATTTAGTACTCACGTTTGCGTATTTCATTTCCGAACGATATTGATGTAAGCAGTGCAAAAATGGAAAATATCATACGGTGATAACGTAAATACACAGTGTTTGTGTTGACCTTGCGAATCTAACTTTGTTGCCAGGGAGAGGAGAAGGCGAGCCGTCCAGCTGCTGACCACGGTGCTCATCATCTTTACCGTGTGTTTCACGCCCTTCCACATCCGGCAGGTGAGAGAGTAATAGGTGCTAAACATAGTGTTTAAGTACATCTGTCACAATGGCCCCCGGTGTTCTCACCTTGGTGGTGCATGCCGCTATAACCCCCATGCTAAAAAAATGTAGGGATTAACAGTATTTTCAGACGCTTTGGATAAAAAAAAATTCCATCCACCAAATTACATAAATTATATCTATTGGCTCGCTACATCATTTACTGCTTGCTGTTTAGGCAGGGATGATGTAGAGAGCTAATAGTCAAGAGTCAGGATATGGGAAGTATAAGCAGGAAGGGTTAATCTAAAACTGTCTACTGACAGTTAGATACATTAGATGCATTAACTATAGGTGCTACCCACTTTTGTAGCGCTTGTAAATGCGCTCTAAATACAGACAAAGGTGTTGGTCAGATCATCAAAACTCAGAGCTACTATGTGTGTTTTTATTCTGTGCTCCAGGTGCTGCTGTACTTCTATCCAGAGATGCCCCACCGTGTGATTGTGTACCATCTGACAGTGACTCTGAGCAGCCTGAATAGCTGCATGGATCCTGTGGTCTACTGCTTTGTCACTAATAATTTCCAGGTAACACAAGACAAGGGTAGTGGTCTGCGTGGCTTTCAGCATTGGTCTAGTATCTATCTTTTTATTTATACACTCAACAGGCCTAAAAATATCCCAAAACGCCTAATCAATAATTAATTAATTCACTCATTCTTTAGTCCACTAACTCACTGATCAAGGCACGTCAATTTGTCCTGGATCACATTTACAGTCTTAACAAGGCCACGTACAACACCCCCAGAACACCAAGCCCTCTATAAAGGGCAAGGAAATGCCCAAATCCAAGGGGAAAAACCTTGAGGAGGAACACAGAAGAGGGATCCCTCTTAGAGAGGATTAAGAGTGTAATAGGTGCAAAATGGGCTGACAAATATAGTGGTGAAACAAAGCAAAATAAATCAGATACAGAGATGAATATGTTTGTACAAAATGGTGGCCTGGTATTGAGTTAAACATAAATAACTCCCGACTAATCGATCGCGCTTCTTTTCTTTTCCTCATCAATTGATTGCCCAGGCCACAATGAGGAGTCTGTGTCGTCGCGTGGAGGCTGAGCCGAGCAGCAATGACATCGTCAGCATGCACCACAGCTCCAAGGTCTCGGGAGGGATGGTCAGCGCCATCACCAACAACACCATCGTGATGACCTCCACCATCGCCGCCACACCCCATCCCTCTCAGAGAATGTATAACGCAAGGAGCCACCAGCACGCTGGGCGATAGTCCCGTCATGTCTCGACTCCAAGAGAGACCCGGGGAGAAGCAGGGGCTTATTGCATCGCTAACTTTTGTTTCTCGGTGAAAATAAACCCCGGAAGACCAGTGTGACAGGGGTGGCACCAGGCTTGCATATTCAGCACAGGATCATGAGAGACGGTTGAAAGCCTGCCACATCTAAAACAGCACCTATTAACACAAATACCATTTTAAACTGCCCTGTGTAGAACTGTAAGTGATCAAATGAGCTTATCAGGATCAATGATCTGACGAGTGCCAGTGCAAAGAGGCCGTCCTCCTCAAGGACAATGTTAGAGGAGAAAATATTGTCGATAGACGACTGATTTTCTGTCCTTGAACGTGTGACGTATGACCTTTGATAATGAGATGTTTAATCACTTGAGTGGCTGCCCTTGAAGACAGAGGATAGTTATTGTTCTTGATCTCTATGTACTAGAAGATACTTATTTTTAAAAATCAAGTACTCAGTCAGATTGCATCGTGGATATGAATATAGATTCATTCCTCAAATGGTCTATGGAAAAAAAAATCTGAGGATACTAATCATGTAACTTTTCATAAATGCAGTTATGAAGCAAAATATAAATACTGCTTGTCATATTGTACCCGTAACACTTTTTTCTCATTGTGAAGCAAAATCACTTTATTTATCGATTGACAAGGCATCCATACGTTTGTACATTCGTAACTGTAACATCGACTGTGTTGTCTAATAAAATATTTCAAATTGCCAATTTAACAGGCAATACAAGCTAGTTCTCTGTCAGGTAAGACAAGACCGATAATACTGACTATGCATGTTCGTGTAGAACCCTATATTCGTCACAAAAATGTACACAAACATTTTTCCATTTTAATATGGCTACCATTGCCATTGCCATCAATAAAATTATCTAGCCCAGTGGTTCTTAACCTTATTGGAGGTACTGAACCCTGCAAGCTTCATCAGTGCATTCACCGAACCCGTCGTAATTGGAAAAATAAAATGTGATTTCTTCAAAACACAGGTATATATTTTATTAGTGCACAAAATGGCATCAGTTGCATACAAAATCACTGTGTTCAAAGAACAAAACCAACACAACATGAATTTCACACCAAAACATAACTCGCGACAACTTTTATGATTCACTGGGACCGGGCTATACAGTGTCTGTGTTGACCAGTGGCGGTAGCTGGTCTTTCAAAGAGGGGAAGCTCATTGTCGGCCTACATCATAAAAGTTTATCATCAATTTATTTGTACATAAATTCTGCCTTCCGTTCCTTTTGCTAGCTGGTTGCTAGTTCACTCTGGCCTAGCCAACAGAATGATTGAACGAACTAACTAAACAATATTAAACTCGAACAAAGAAATTTTGAAATTATGTTAAACTGAAACAAGGAAATACTACGAGTGTGTTTCATTTACAGTGTAAGAAATGAGCAATGGAAAGGGTCAAGCAATTTCGCCAAGAAAATACAAACAAATGGATAGCAGCTTGTCTTTACTTGAATAATTGGCGACGGGACTGAGCGGTCAAATTGAAGTGACGGTTTTATATCTCAAATAGCTGTCAATCAAAACGGGGTTCAGCCTTTTGACTGATCCTCCAATCATCATGCGGAAGCTCAGCGTCCAGGCCAGCCGAGGCCCGCCCACAACTCCGTTCACCCCCAGCGTCTGGGCGGGACAACATTTCTAGCATTTTGGCATTTTTATCCAATGGCCGTCCAGTTTCGAGGCAATTAAAAAAACTTTCACGCAGTCCCATTGAAATGAATGGACGCTCGACTTCGACGGGGAAATGCATTGACGCTACGCGAATGTATGAGAGGTTAACAAAATCGAGTCAGTCGACTCGTCATAAGTCGCTGATTCTGAACGAACTCGTCTTCGAGATGAACGTGTTCTAACGCATTTATAGTTAACGAAATGTTAACACAACTGTATATTTGACCATTTAATTGTTCACATTTTAGGGGAAGCTGAGCTTCCCTTGCAGTCTCCCAGAAATCGCCTCTGGTCTTGACCCCGGCCGAACCCCTGAGAGTGACTCAACGAACCAAGGTTAAGAACCACTGATCTAGCCTATCTTGGCACTTTCAACTAATGTCTTGGCCGATTGTCGCAAATGATTCCTAACCATCTATTGGTCTGATCTGAGTGACCTCACCGTGGACTCTTTCCCACGGGAGCGGTCAAAGTTTTAACATGCAGCGACAGTGAAAGAGCGACCAATAAGATCACCCG
>OMKQ01046444.1:0-11030 GCA_900302335.1 Phycis phycis
CCCGGCGCGCGGGAGGTGGAGATCGTGTGCAAGGCGGTGGACAGCAGCTACAATATGCAGCCCGACTCCATCGCCCCCATCTGGAACCTGCGGGGGGTGCTGAGCAGTGCGTGGCACAGGGTGAGGGTGAAGGTGAAGGAGGACTGAGGTGGGGGCACCACCCTCACACCCACAGCTTTAAAGGTTGAAGTATTTGTGCAGCATCAGCAGTTTGGAGCCATGGTCAAGATGCACAAAGCTTCTTGAATGCTGCTTACCTCATGGAATAGTTTTGTATAAAACAAGATTTAGATGGATGATCGCATGTCTTGGATCAAAATGTGATCGTGAACTGAAGATTATGATGACCAGCAGCTGATTAGTGCCTTCTTGTCGGAAATGTATATTTCTAATCCTGAATCAGGTGTTTAGCAAGCGTGTGAACACTTTGAATGATTGCTTCTTTAATAATCCTTTCATCGTTTCATCCTTTCATCGTTTCAGTCTTCTGTCTTTTTCCCTTCCTTTGCTTTTTTAACTTTAACACGCCTATTTAACTCTCATAGTATATATTCGAGTTAAATATTTGAAACCTGCTTAAATCAATAATTTCCCGCTTTTCACATGTTACTGTTTTGAACTATAATCAGCTTTGTATTGGTAGTACTTTATTTATTAAACTAAACTAAAGGAGGTAAATAAAAGTGAATACTGAGTGCAGCGTGTGTGTGGTCAATGTGAGCAGGCAGCACAACAGAGTGGCTCCTCCAGCCTGTTGGCTATCTTGGCTACTTGTGATATTCAGGATTCATTTGGACGGAAAACATGTATATTGATAGCAAAACATCAAAACAAAATCAACACATTGCCCCTGAGCTGTAGGCCTACCCCCTTAAGTAACCATCTAGTAGTAATCAATGCTCTCATTGGGCTGTAAGCCTGCCCCTTTAAGTAACCATCTAGTTTAGTAATCAATGCTCTCATTGGGCTGTAAGCCTGCCCCTTTAAGTAACCATCTAGTTTAGTAATCAATGCTCTCATTGGGCTGTAAGCCTGCCCCTTTAAGTAACCATCTAGTTTAGTAATCAGTACTCTTCCTTCACTTTACCCCCTTAAGTAACCATCTAGTTTAGTAATCAGTACTCTTCCTTCACTTTACCCCCTTAAGTAACCATCTAGCTTAGTAATCAGTACTCTTCCTTCACTTTACCCCCTTAAGTAACCATCTAGTTTAGTAATCAGTACTCTTTCTTCACTTTACCCCCTTAAGTAACCATCTAGTTTAGTAATCAGTACTCTTCCTTCACTTTACCCCCTGAAGTAACCATCTAGTTTAGTAATCAATGCTCTCACTGATCTGTTCCCTTCTTTTATGAGGGTACAGTTGGCCGTAGGGTCAGGGAGGCCCTTTTCACACCGGCGTTGTCGGACAAACACAGGCGTTGCTGCTAACGCCTGTGGGTCAGCTCCTGGGAAGGTTGGCCAGATGTTCACTAGCGCTGCAGCCCAGCTGTTTGGAACCTGAAAATGTCTCTCTGTTTTATGCTTCGTCCGCACTAATGGGGCCGATAGTTGGATTGAAAAGGAAGGTGAAGGTGTCGAGATATAAACCACACAACATGAATTCCATAACTATAACCCGTGCATTAGATGAAACCCTATCAATCATCAGTCATTTACTCCATTCAACAGCATTCACGGGTGTTAGACTACAGTGAAGATAACCCATGGACCATTGACCATGGACCATGTGCCCTGGTGTACAACAGTTGCAGACCCATAATTAGTATAATCAGCATCTGTGAAGAGGGTTTCTCGGGTGAGGGTCATGGAGATAGTAGATAAGGTCACAAAACATGTATGACCAAAACATCACCGTGAGACATAACAGGTTGACAAACCCATCGTTACACACGTTTCACTTCTGCGTAACAATCTCCTCTACTGCTCTATAGCACCATAGGATTTTATGGTGCTATTTTAGTTGGTGAAATGATAGCTGGACAGCACTGACCCAGTCAGGCCGAAGGGAAGAGGCTTCACAAGAGCGTCTGATCCAGTAGTTGGCATGTTCTGCAGAGCAACTCTTAAGGCCCGGGTCTTGTGGAGCAGGTCCACCTCCTGCTGGAGAAGCAGCAGGCCGCGCACCAGAGAGCTCTGCAGCGCCCCCTGAAGGTCTGCTGTAGTTCTTTCGAGGTTTTCCTTCGTTTCTTCCCAGCCACTATAACATGCAATGCAGTGCCAACACCCATCTTCATGATAACTTCAGTCCTAAGTAATCACAAACGTCTCCTTTAAAAAGAATCATCTTGTCTTTGCCTGTGTTTATTGTATATAAAGGTATTGAAACTACACAAACCTCAAGAACCAGTCAGAATCCATGCATGAAAGACAAATTCACTGAAAACCTTGTATTTCACATGTCAGTGGCAGATGCTCACCAACAGAAGGAATGTCTCTCAGCTTGGTCTAGCAGATAATTTTTTCAGACAAACTCTGAGAAACCCATCTTCTACAGACGGACTGAGCCTCCAAAGATTGATCAGCCTTTGAAAAACGACTTGAATCATCTGTAATAGCCTTCATCTGATCAGCATGACTTGATTCATCTGGAGTTACTTTGCAAGCCTTCGCATTTGTTGGGCCAGGACTACATAATCCTGTCCTCACTTTGACTTAGCAGGAAGCATAAGTGACACGCGTAGAAAAGTCATCGTCAGCAATTGCTTGCTGTAGTCTTGTCAAAGTAAAGCGAAACCAAGGTAAAGCTGTACATGAAATGAGTTTTCCGAGGCCTACTGAAGCAATACGCCCATACAGTGGTGAGGAATACCTTTGAATACCTTTGTTGATGAAGCCGAGGCTCCACAGTGGGGGGGCCCTGGGCCTGGGAAGCAGCTCCAGGCAGGCCAGCATCATGCCTCTCCTCCCCGGGGGGTCAGCACCAGCGCCGGGGTGGGTTCTGACAGGGTTCTGACAGGGTTCTGACGGCTTCCCGCTCAGCACAAAGGAAAAGCTGGATGTGCTGCAAGAGCCCCCAATCACAGTATGGGTCCCACCACTCCTCAAAGTGTTGTTCACCTCCGAGAACCCTGAACAACTCATGGGAAACATGCTGAGATGAGCCCCACCAACCCCACCACAAACCACACTGGTGGAGCCTGTGGAGCAGATGTTCTGCATCTGTTTCTGAACTCCCCCACAACAATATTAGAGAGATAGATAGAGAGAGAGAGGGATAGATAGATAGATAGATAGAGAGAGAGAGAGGGATGGATAGATAGATAGATAGATAGATAGATAGATAGATAGATAGATAGATAGATAGATAGATAGATAGATAGATAGATAGATAGATAGTTATACAGCAAGTTGTTGATGTAGACAAAGGGGAAATTTCTTCCCTTGTCGGATTAGTTATTGCTTAATAAATATGGTCAGAATAGACACAGGATATGAACTGAGCAGATTCCCGGAGACATAAATAAATGCTATCCAGCTGGCAGGAAGGGAGAGGGGTGACAAATCAACAGTCACAAGAAAACACAAATTGAGTGAAGAAGAGGAACTCAGTATTGACTTAAAGTCAATCTAAAATGGAGGAAGATCAGCAGGTCAGGATTCAAGGCTGATAACATGGATTTAATGGAGAAGCAATATGTTGAATCAGTAGTTTGGATTAATCTCAAACTAGTACTTAAGTACTTAAAATTGTAAAATGGTGTCTTTGTGTATGGAACAGGGAAGAAGTGCAATGACTGCATGTTCTCCTCAAGGTCAAAGTGATTCCTCAATTCTTTACTTCCTTTCTGATCATGAGTCCCTCTAGTGTTACTGGACCATGATGGTCAGATGGGATGTCCGTGCTCAGAACCTATGTAATCTCTCTCTTCTGACTCAGAGATGATGTCTGTGTTTGTGTGTGTGGGTGTGTAGTCATGTGGGAAATTTTACTGGGTTGACAACTGTGGTGACTCATTCAGTGTGAAGTGAAACTTTACTGTTTTATAGCTACATACATTTACATTTAGGGCATTTAGCAGACGCTTTTATCCACAGCGACTTACAAAGAGTACATTTGTCATCAGAAGGTGAAACGTTTCATTGCTGCTAATACAGTAAGAATGTTACCAGAACAAGTTTCAAGCATTTCAAGTGCTAGATTAACCATTGCTAGTGTACAACATCTCTGACTAAGTGCCAAGTTACAAAGAGCAATCAAAGTGCCAAATTACAAAGATTAAAGTGCCAGGACGTACAACAAATAAGAGCATGAGGATAGTTATGCAGTTCATAAAATAGTTCATCATAGTTCATGAAATGAGGATGGATTATGATGCTGTATATTGGCTCTGCACTTCTATCACATGAAGCCATTGGTGTGGACACAAAGTCCACAAATCAGAGTTATTGCTCCACTCTCATCACTATATGGGTCTTTGGGATGGGTACAACACATTGTAAAAGGAGCCGGTGCCAACTCAGCCATGAGACAACAGTCAATATGACACTCAAAACTAAATAAAACAAAACAAACACGATGCTAAAAGACCCAAAACAATCTTCACCATTACATTCAGATCCCAGCATAGATTCATGTGTGGTCCAAAATGAATATACAGACTCAAGGCTTCTGGAACTTGCTCACTGTCTGATCATGTAGGATCTATAGGGCCTACATTATAGATGGAATAAAGTGTTCACTAGAATCACCATAGAACGTGCCTTCAGACCTCCTCGTTGCACCAGATACTTTTATCTTCTGGGTTATTGTTCAGTACTTTGGTCATCTGTTGAAATGGTACCAGTGTCCCACAGTAAGGCTGCTGGACTGGTTCTGAGCTGCTCTTCTGGGTCCAGTGTGGCTGGCATCTCTCACGGTCCACTGTGAAGGAAAGACTTCAGAAGAGAAGAGACTCTTCTACTCTTCCATGCAGTACATGAACAGGACTCCCTCGGCTCTTCGTCGCGGTAACTTCCATCTCAGATAGTCACCCGCACTTCACCACAGGGGCCAGCAAGGGGCAGTAACACCACCTTTACAAAACGAACTACTGTCTGAATGTGTAATACTGGCTGTTTTTTTTATAACGGAATACTATTTTACACAGGCTGTTTCATTATGTTTTGGCTGGTCCGTACCTGGCGAATAAACTTGTCTGGTATATGTTTAGCTAACGATGTCAATGTACTTCTTTTATTTTTGTGTCTATGTAGTTTTATGTTAATTCAATATTGTGTCAGCAGTCTCTGTTTTGTAGTTTGTGTATGCGTTTCATTACTTAACTTAACTTTTGTCTGTTAGCATTTGTTGTAATTGCTGTTGGTCTGCATTGTAATGTTGAGACCCTGGGAGACCAGCAGGTCAAGGGTCAGCAGCAAACTTCAATAAATACAGATCTAAAGGTTCACTTTACAGGGAGTCACTTGTGAGTCAACGGTTATGGTCTCGTTTTGTTTGGTTTGCTGCCTCCCGGTCGACGAGATGGACGTTCATCTGAAACGATGACGCGAATGCCTCAGCTGTTCCATTTCTGTAACAAACATGAACGCTTAGGCTTCACGATGACTGCTGTGGGGTTGATTACAAGGTTTCCTGCGTTTTGAAATACAAATATCAGAATCTTCTTCTTTAACTAATCTGTAATAAAAGGTTGGTCGAAAAATCCTTGTTGCCCAACTTTCCTCCCAGTTGTCTACAACAGCATCGTTCTTACGGTGTACCGCCCTGTCCTGGGCTGAGAAGCACAGGCTGAGCTGCTCTGAGTTACCGTGCTCGTAATTCAGAAATGGTTCATCATGACTCATCCTCTGGAGTTAAAACTATATAAACGCTCGAGAGGTTCCCAGTCTGGTGCTGGCTAGCAGAAGTACTTCGAGGAGAGACGAACGCAACGTGTTGTTAACCCGAGATGGAAGCTTTACGGCCCCTGGCGCTGCTGGCGGCGGTCGCGTTTTACGCAAACTCGGCTGTCGTGGATCAATGGAGCGAATTACAAGAAGCGAAGGTAGGCTGACGCGTGTGGACGAACCGCACGACTGCTGTGTAGGCAGATCAAGTCTGGTCTCATGTCTGTCTTAACGCTTTCTAGGACTATCTCACTAAGTTCGGGTACTTGGAGGACCGCACCGACCTCCATGACGCGTCTCACCTCGGGGACGTCATCGAGGCGCTGAGGTACCGGGGGCCGCGCCGAGACGCTGATCAGACCAGTGCATTGCATGACGTTCCCCAAATGTTATTTAGGGAAAATGAACAGTGTCCACACGGAATGTCCTTGTGACTGTGTGCACCGTTAGCCTCATTGTCCCCTCTACGTTCCCCCCACAGAGTGTTCCAGCGAGTGAGCGACCTCCCGACCACCGGGGAGGCGGACCGGGCCACGCTGCACGCCATGAGGGCGCCCCGCTGTGGCAACGAGGACTCGTTCAACCAGAAGACTCTCAGATACAGCGTTCTGAGTGAGGCACCTCACACACCTTCCTCCCGAAGTTTAAGTCAATACGTCACAGCGTCAGCAGTAAAACATATTAATAATAATAATAAAAGAAGAAGAAGAAGAAGAAGAAGAAGAAGAAGAAGTTGTATAGCCAAATGACCTAACCTGGTCTGTCTTCTGTTTGCTTGCATCCTATGCAACATTGCAGGTCGCTGGGGCAGAAAGAGCCTGACCTACCGGCTCTACAACTACACCCCTGACATGAAGAAGGCCGCGGTCGACGCCGCCATCCGGGCCGCCTTCAAGTACTGGAGCGACGTGACGCCGCTGAGCTTCCGAGAGGTCCAGTTCCTCAGAGCCGACATACGCATCTTGTTTCACAAGAACGACAGCTTGTGTGGCAGTCCGTTTGATGGCCATGGTGAGTAAATGACTGATGTCACATGACCCACACATGAATATAATATATATATATATATATATTATGTAATATAACAATGAGCCCCGTGTGTTTCTGGTCCATCGCAGGCCACGTGCTCGCTCACGCTAATCCACCAGAAGTTGGCATCATCCATTTTGATGAAGATGAGTTTTGGACCGAGGGCAGTTACTACGGCACTAATCTGCGTATCGTAGCAACCCATGAAATAGGCCACGCCCTGGGTTTAGGCCACTCCCAGTACAACCGTGCGGTGATGGGCGCCATGTACAACGGTTACCGGGCCAACTTCAGACTGCATTACGACGACGTGAAGGGCATTCAGTTCTTGTATGGTGAGTGGTCCAGCAGCCACTGTGTTAACCCTACGTACCCTACCCCGGCTCACTGAACCCCAGAGCAACACTACTATTGGTAGGCCTACGATAACGAAGACAGAAGCTCTTGTTATGTCATAACAACCTGAATGAGCATAGTGACGTCTTCTCCTGCTGAAGGTCTGAAGAAGGACCCTGGTGTGCTGAGTTCCCCCAGCAATGTGCTGCCCCCCGGAGCCCCCACCAGTGGGCCTCCTGACCCCTGCACAGCCAGACTGGATGCCATCATGTTGGGTAAAGTAGATGTCGTGATGATTCAACCCAAAGCATCTCTCCTTACTTCACTGTGTCTCCTCAACACCAATGTGTCCTCCACGCAGGCCCCTGGAGGAAGACGTTTGCGTTCAGCGGTGAGCATGTCTGGACCGTGTCCGACCAGGGCCACCACAAGCCGCTGCTGATCTCCACGCTGTGGAGCGGACTCCCCGGACGCCTGGACGCTGCCGTGTTCTCCCCGAGGACCAACAAGACCTTCTTCTTCAAAGGTACAACACCCGCGCCTCGCTGAGGGGCCCCGGGACCCCACCCTGACGCCCGTGCTTGTGTGTATGCAGACAGGATGGTGTGGAGGTACAGCGACTTCCTGCTGGACCCGGGGTACCCCAGGCTGATGACTCGCATCCCTGCTAACGTCGATGCGGTTCTGTTCCTGCAGAAGAACCAAAAGCTGGTCTTCATCAAGGTAGGTCCTCTGCTGTAGCTCATGGATCAGTCTCACGCTGTGTAAAATACGGCCCCTCCGTCAGTCTCATACAGTGTAAAATACGTCCCCTCCATCAGTCTCATACGGTGTAAATGTCTCTCATGCAGGGGTCCAAGCACTGGCAGTGGGATGAGCTGAAGTACAACGACTTGTCGTTTTACCCGAAGCCCCTCTCGGCGCTGTTCACTGGGGTCCCCCCCAGCCCAGACGCTGCCCTCACGTGGAAAAACGGGAAGATTTTCTTCTTTAAGGGGGACGACTACTGGCGGCTGAACGAGGGCCTGAGCGTGGACAGAGGCTACCCGCAGAGCAAGGCGGCGCGCTGGATGCGCTGCAAGGACTGAACAGCAGGTGGTGCTGTTGGACACCATGATGCGCGTCGACACAAAAAACTATTGTTTGGCGACTTGCACTGGAGTGTCGTTCACTTGGGATCAGATCAGGATCAGATGTTTACAGATTAAAGCAGCCAGGCTTTGGTTTGGGACCAGCTTACCAACAATGTATAGGCTACTCCTAATAATGCAGAATATTTCATAGTTGACTTTTTCTATCCACGTGTTTGTGTGTGTGTGTGTGTGTGTGTGTGTCACCTTGATGACGTCAGGGACTCAGGGACTGTGTGTGTCAGTGTGTGCAGTGTGTGTGTGTGCAGCAGATGTGCTGCCTGGCCCCGAGCTCCGCCCACTGACATGACGTTGGTGCTAGTTAGTTGTTTTTTTATACTTTTCTAGTTTTTCAATGAATGCCCTCTTGTATTTTTCTATTAAATCATACCAAAAATAACCCTGACCAAGTTGTTCAGTTTTTTCTGATCTGACTTTATACACGAAAACCCACTGAGCCTCATCTTCGTCATGCGTTGGGGATGTGCAGAGTAACACTGACAGCGTCATGGCAACAGCCAGCAGGCCGTCCTCACTCTGGTCTGTTTAGGGAGTACTGAGTGACGCCAGACCACTGGCTGCAGGGAGACAGGCTGCTGGGTGCTACAGGGAGACAGGCTGCTGGGTGCTGCAGGGAGACAGGCGGCTGGGGCTGCAGGGAGACAGGCTGCTGGGTGCTGCAGGGAGACAGGCTGCTGGCCTCAGTGCAGGACCCAGTTTAGTAGTTTATCAAAGTGATTTATTTGACTTTAGAAACTATCAACAATTCTGTACAGATGATGCTAATATGAAAAGTGTCCACTTCTGCGCAGTCATTCACACACACACACACAAGAGACACAAAGGATCATTATTACACTCTACAAATGAAGAGCACATTTTCTCTGAGGTCGTCGTGTTTCTTCCTTTTTCCTTATTGAACTAGTTGTAATACAAATGAAGGGTTCGAGTCCAGAGGTTTGGTTCAACAGTCTCAAAACAACTCAGAGTGGCTCATGTTGCTGTGCCAAATCCCAGCAGCAGAACATTGATAACAGAGCTGTGTTGAAAAGCCCCTTCATGGCGCTCCACAACAACTAAAAACACTACGTTCGCTTCACCCTGTTCCTCTCTCCATCTACACACATGTCACACCATGACACACCAAAACACACCAACTCAGTAAGACAAGATCAGTGAGACAGTTGTCCACAACTTAGAATAAGACAGGATCAGTGAGACAGTTGTCCACAACTCAGAATAAGACAGGATCAGTGAGACAGTTGTCCACAACTCAGAATAAGACAGACAACTCAGAATAAGACGGGGTCAGTGAGACAGTTGTCCACAGTGAATAAGTTGAGGAAACTGCTCCACGTTCACCAACGGCCTCACTAAAGCATGTTCCACACATGAGAAAGAGAAAGATGTCATCTGAGTTAGTATCTACATATATTGTCAGGAGAGTCCCTCTCTCCCTCTCTCCTCCAGTGTCTCTCGCCCTCTTCTTCTCACCCTGCCACTGAGGGGAGGTTCTGATGTGTTCAGACTCGTACCACCGGGGCGGTGAGGGGCGCTGTGGAGCCGGTGTCGTCCTCCACGTCGATGGCGGTGTGGTGGGCCCCCAGGCTGCTGAGGGAGGTGGCGGTGTGGTGGGCCCCCAGGCTGCTGAGGGAGGTGGCGGCGTGGTGGGCCGCCAGGCTGCTAAGGGAGGTGGCGGTGTCGCTCTGCCGGTCTCTCAGGCTTTGCAGGTAGCTCTGGGGGGGGGGGAGAGACACAGGACACGTTCTCAGGCTACGCCGGACCCCGCGGCCCCGCCCCGGGGGGTGTGTAGGGTGCTACGGGCCTACTGCCGGCGCGGGGGACTGACCGGCGCCAGGAGGTCGCCAGCGTAGCGCTTCACCGGAGGGGCTTTGCGGCGGTAAGTGCCTTGCTGCCCACCTGTCTGCTGCCTCTTCTTGTCTTTCTCCCGGAGACGCATCAGCTGCACGCGCTTCTGCCGCCGGCTGAGGACCACTGGGGGGGAGGAAGAGGAGGCTCAGTCACGCAGCACATGCTCACACACAACACTCACGTTTCCTTCCTCCTACTTAGATTTGTCCCACCCTACGACCCGCCGTTGGGTTTGACCTCTGACCTTCAGTATGAGAGTAGCCCTGGTCGGTCAGCTTCCACTGCACCAGCACCCCCATGAGGCTGAGGACGGGCCACACCCCCAGCACCACCCAGCTGTACCAGCACAGCGGCGGGCCGGGCTGCAGGCGCAGGCAGCCGTATGCGTGCACCGTCAGCACCAGCGTCTCCACAAAGTAGTCGGCGCACACCGTCATGATGGCGGCGCCGAACACAGCGGTGGACAGCACGGTGAAGGGCTTCTGCCACTGCAGCGTGAGCACCGAGAACAGCATGCCGGTGCCCAGCAGCGAGCCCAGGGGCACCCACAGGGTGCTGGGCGTGTAGAACTGCTGCGTGGCCAGCAGGCCGGCGAGGGCCAGCAGCAGCCCCAGCAGCAGGCCGGTCATGAAGAGCCCCACGCTGCGCACCAGCATGGTGACCAGGCCGCACAGTAGGCCGATGCCCAGGCCGATGCCCGCCGACGCCTCCACGCTGAGCTGGGTGTCCAGCACGCGCTCCTTGTGGCACAGCAGGAAGATGACCACGGAGCCGAACATCAGGCCCGACAGGAACATCACTGCCTTGAAGCAGCGGTAGCCTGGGGGGAGGGGA
>OMKQ01046445.1:0-10978 GCA_900302335.1 Phycis phycis
TTCTTACATGAGGTTGACAGCCACCCCCACCGCCGCCGTGATGAGCATGACGTCTCCGTCGATGCTGAAGTCGGGCTGCAAAGTCCTCTGCACGGCCTCGTACAGCAAGACCCCCGTCAGGATGTAGATCAGCAGCACGCTGATGCCCGCCGAAACCACCTCTGTGGTCGCAGGACGACAGCCACAATCAGAGACGCCTCCCCACGTGCTTTACAAAACGGGGCCTCGTTCCGAGTTAAGCTAAAGCAACGAGTGGGACGAGGCATGGTCCGAAAACAGTAATAGTTTGCTGTCGTTTTTTAGCAGGTGGGCAGTTTATGCACAATGCCATAAGAGTCTGGAACATCAATGGGGTATTGCGGGGGTTTTTTGTAATGTCATGATGAAGACCTAGCTGCTGAGTCTCAGTGTTGAAGGCTTAATCAAAGCAATTTAACTTCCTGAATCTGTTGACGTAGACTGCATGCTGCAGGTCACAGCTTGTAGACCCGCTGAAATGCTTAGCGCTGAGTGTATCATGACAAATGCAGGGCAGGGCTCGAAACGCATGACAAAGACAAACGCCGATCTCTCGCTGATAACCAGCTCAAGCTAGACCTCAAGCTGAGGTTAGTTTTAAACAGGTTAGTTTAAAAAAAAAAAAAAACAGTCCAACCCGTCTTAACCTGACCAACCCGTCTTAACCTGACCAACCCAGCTCATGTTCCCCTTAGTGGGTGAACAATCCGGAGACCCCTTTTATCACCACACCTACCTGCTTTAACCGCTGCAAAGCATCTGAAATGAGAGATGGCGACCTTGGAGCATCGCTGATCGCACACTTCCTCTCTAAAACATGATCCCTCTGCATCCCCGAGGCGCACGTCTTAGGTCGCTCCATCACAAAACACAGCAGCGAGGGGAGACACTGCTGAGGGGGGAGCTGAAATAAGAGGCGTACCCAGACGATGCAGCCCAAACGTGAACCGGGCCGTCGGGGGCCTGGCTGACAGCCACAGGGCCAGCAGGGAGACCAGGATGCCGATCAGGTCTGCCAGCATGTGCAGGGCATCGGTCATGATGGCTAAGCTGTTTGCCACGTAACCACCTGGAGATACACACACACACACTGTTAATACATACATAAGATAATTACAACAGACATTTTTTTTGTTAAGGGACACAACTACTCTGAATTAGTTCAATGAACTCTCCAAAAATAACAATTTGGAGTTCATGAAGCTTTGAATCATGAATGAACAATAATAAGCGTTCATTAACGGTCTAGTACGACAGGAATCCACTGGGACACACACATACAAACACTCTAAGACATGTTTTAAGAAGGGATAAAGAAAAATTGGACATTGCCTGTACTGGTTATGTTTCCAGGCGCCCATGATTGGTTTACTTGGCATATTGAGGTTTCATACCCACAAATTCTCCTATCATGAAGAGCAAATACAGCACAGCTGCGATGCCAAGTTTCTTCATCACTCTCCTCCGTTTGATGCTCTCCCTCTTCTTGTTGCAGTTCTCACACGGGTCCATGTTCAACCCCGGACTGCCGAGGCTGGAAGAAGACCCTAAGAGGGAGTCATCATCGTCCGCCACCATGGTGTTTACCGACACCCCGTTTGACAGAGCGCCCGGCGAGTATTCCGACATGTCTCCCGCGACAACCACCTTTAGTTGATTGAACTTCGGCGTGTCATCCTCATCCAGATCGTCCGTGAAGTCAAACGGTGCCGTGTCACTGAGGTTCCAGTCTGTGCGCTCCTTCCTGAAGGCGGAGCGCACCTTGTTCATGAAGTTGGCACCCGACATCTTTATATCAGCAGGGAGGGGGGTTCAGTTGGTTGTCCTGGGCGTCCCTGATGCCTTGACGGAGGTCATGAGGGTGGGTAATCATTCACATAGCTCTGTGGTGCGGGTGGACTGCATTCTATTCAATGTCGAAGAAACCTTGAAGAAAGAGGATACGCTAGTATTTAAGAAGAAAATAACAAAACTACAAACTCATTTGGGTTTCGATTCCATTGAAATATGCCATTGACATAAATACATAAATGCCACTGAAAACTCCCAGTGGAATGAACTGTTCCAAAGCCACCATAAGTTTAAAAGACTCAATACTGTACAGCCAATTAAGTGTCCTCACAAGAAGCCAGTGTTATTTTTGCCTCAAGGTAAAACATCCACATTTGTTAGTATTTGCAAAAAAAAAACGTCGCCCGTCCGACCAGAGACTCCTCACAGGGAATGCCAAGTTGAAAAGTTCCCACTAGCTAACGCTAACATAAAACATATATTTATGAACAGCCGATACAAACGGCAGCGTAAGCGCTTCGATGTTAACAACTGGCTAGTTAACGTGGCTAATAACATGACTTACGGGAAGTTGCTTCGTAAACATCGGGTTGTTTAAAGACTATCCTGACTGTTGTCATGTCAGACGCACACAGGAGCCATGTTGGATCGCAGCCGAAACCGGAAATCATTGAAGGGCTGGGCTGTGCTTGCAGTCACGTGGGTGGAGGTCAGCAGTCACATGATGCTTATCCACCGCTAATGTCAATATTTCACAAGGTACGTAAACCAGGATCCTAATTTCTCAAGACAATAAACTCGATATACTACGGTATGGGGAGGCATTGCTAATTTGGATTTAAGTGATTTACAAAGAGAGGGTTTCTAAGGAAGTAGCATTGCGTGTGTTAAACACATTATGCAGATGTGGTAATTAAACTCGAGCAAGCTAATACTTGTTTTATTCTTCATTAATCTTGTTTGGTGAACGACTACATGAATGTATTTTGCTGATATTTTCCACCGTGATGTTATAGGTTGAGATGAAGCCAACTGTCCATTCTTTGTTGCTCAATGCAGGTTTTACAAAGCGCCAGGGTTGACAAGCATGGAGGAAGAGGCGAAAGAAAACGACAGTCCTCCCTCCCAGGGTGAACCTTCGTGTAACGGTATGTCAGTAGCCTACACATAAACCAGTTTTACAAGCATTTCCACACTTTCGAGTGATACTGTTTTGAAAAGCCCGTATAACTGCATGCATTTACCACCATGCATGCCTACAAAATCGCTGGGAGTGGTAGTAGTGATTGTATAACTACCTACATTTCTAACAGATCGCAAGCTAACATCTCACGATTTGCCACCTCCGAGCGAACCCGTGGCCATGGAAGAGGTGGTAATAATCAACAAAAAAGCTGTAGATAAACTCACAGAAGGGCTGCTATCCCACTACATTCCTGATTTACAGAACTCCAAATCAGCACTACAAGAGCTTACGTGAGTGTTTCCCTTGATATCAAATTAAAGTTATTTTTTTATTAATTCATTTAATACATATTTATTAATTTATTACAACAGTATTGTTGTTTTATTTTGTGTTGACCAGACAAAACCAAGTGATCCTGCTGGACACACTGGATCAGGAAGTCACCAAGTTCAGAGAATGTAACAGCCTTCTAGACCTCAACTCACTGGTATGCTCTCTCTGTTTATGTATGTATGTATGTATGTACAGTATGTGTGTATGTGTGTATATATTCCTTGTATATATTTTCAATAAGTTTTTATTTTTTGGGGGTTGACCAGTTTACAGAGGCAAAGGTTTATCACACCAAGCTTGTGACTATACGGAAAGAGATGCTGATGCTCCACGAGAAGACCACCAAACTGAAGGTATGTGTTGAGTCATGTGACCCACAGCAACGTCCAGCCATTAGTTAATTCGCAGTGCGTGGCTGCCGATCGCCGCGGAAATGCTCGGCACATTCCTTCGCTGAGCGAGTGTGAGGCCCGCTGTGTTGCTTTCACAGAAACGGGCGCTGAAGCTGCAGCAGCAGAAGCAGAAGGAAGCCCTGGAGAAGGAGCAGCAGCGGGAGAAGGAGCTGGAGAGGGAGAGGCAGCTGATCGCCAAACCAGCCAGAAGAACGTAGCGCCGCCGCCGCCGGTACAGCGGCCGGTACAGCGGCCGGTGCATCACCTGTGCGGCTGCCAGCCACGCAGCAAACCAAAGACACGGACTGAATCCCAGAGTGCTGGTTCAACTCACGGTCGGCCGTGCGATGGCACGTAAAACCACAAGCGTGCTCCCAGCCCACAACAAGGCGTGGTTGAATTTACACAACAGACTTTCCCTTCCAGATGAATCTCTGCAAAGTCACATTGCGAAATCACTGCAATCAACGTTGTCATATATTTTGGCTGTTTTGTATAAGACAAAATGTTTACTAAATTTTGTTTGTTGGGGTTGCCATTTGTCAGTGTACTATTGGTGTAAGTGTGTGAGTTTTGTGTCAGGCAGGTCTAGCTTGATTTTGAATCACATCCATTTTGGTATAAGTTGATATTTGGTTACAATGTTGTGTAGGGCTGTCTTATACTGTAAATGTATAGCATGTCTTATAGATGGTTCTGCTCCACTGTTAAGCCCTTAAGCTTACAACATGTTTGTACCAATTGTATTAAAATCAAAACAAATGTATTAGGGTGCATTACTCGGATATTTATGTAACATGCTTTAGTGCCATGACTCTTTATCAAGGGTGTTAGTGCCTACCGTAGAAAAGCATTTGCTGTATACTTATGTCCTATTCATTTATGTCAAAAAATAATACATACAATACTTCCAAATGTACTGATTAATAAATCGTTTCAAGGTTTTGTTTATACCTGTTTTGTTTATTTGTTAGGTAAGAGTTTGCCTTTGTGTGTCTGAGGAAAGAGAGAGGGCAAATGTATAAAAATGTATAACACACTTTGTGAGAACTGACACAATAGCATCCAGCAGATGTCAGCAGAGTATTGTCAAAATGTGTTGCCATAGTCTAATCTCACAGAGCCAGCCTTTCCTGGTGACCAAATAATTACCAGAAGACGCTGAGGCTACCCATAGACCGTTGAAAGGTCAGATAAGATATATTCCACGCCTTCACAGTTTTACTATTTGATGACACAACTTTCTGTCCTCCGTCTAACGAGCTGAACCACATAATGTCTAATGGTTAATGGTATCCATTTTTATGGCATTAACAGTATTCGGTAAGTGTGTTGATGATCCAGAGATTGGTATAGTTTTGGAAGTGTTGAGTGATCAGTATGTTCACTACTGACTGTCGCTTCCAACACAATTTGACACCACGGTCTGGTAGTATCTGAGTGCACATTAGAGGGGTAATTGATCTGGGCTGATCAGCTACTTACAAAATTTGGCATCTCATAGTTTGAACAATCATCAGTTAGTAATCAGATTATGGCCACAGCCGTTTATTGTTTTTATGCAGACATCAATTATCCAATTACAATTAAACTTCATAGTATTTAAGCAATGCAGTCCCAGATGTTTTGATGACGCAAGACAAGGTTAAATCCGTATTATTTCAAGGCACAAATTTGGCTGTCTCACCACCTACGATTCTCATAAAACTCTATTTTTACCAGCAGGAAACCACTGGTTCCCTTTTGCGCCCCTCTGCCCACTCTACTTTACAACGGAAATAACAGTGGCACTGATGCCCAGGGAGGGTGTGGACCCAAATTAAAGCTTAATGAAGTTACCAGCCTTAATGAATATTGTTGGTTATTTTATCGGCAGAAACAACGTCTCGTATTCTTCCCTGGTTCTCAGTATTCGTGTTTAGTATTGTGCTTCTCCTAACGTTTCACTTCATGTTTCTCCTATAGACACACAATAGGCCCAATATTGAGGGACTCAGGCCTATTGTTGCCACACTGGATCATGTGGGTTTGTATTATTCCAGACAGAAGTAGGTGAGTGTGTTTTGAGTGAATAGGGCCCTTTGACTCCCAGAGGCTGAGGGGGTGGATGGGGTGGAGGGCCAGACAACCTCAGCGAGGCAGCGGTTGCTCTAAGGTTGGGCCTTGCTCCTCTCCGCGGCCTGGCTTTTGGTCTGGACTCGCATCTGCTTTTAGAATCTTGGCCGTCGACAGGAAGAAAACAATCCCTGGTCGCCAAAACCGCGAGTGAGTCGCTTGCAGCCACTACGGCATATGGTGTCGTAGTGGGCAGTCTCACTGACTTGGTAAACAGTGATTCATTTGGCTGCTGAGTAGGAGGTGGGGGCCTATGCCAGACAAGCAGGGTCCAGCCCCTCCTAGGCTCACCATAACAGGATATGGTTCACTGGCCCATGTTGCTAATCGTTGTGCGATGGTTATAATTCTGCAGGGTTGTCTTGTTTTGTTTTTTACCCTTCGTCCGTCTGGCTGTGGTGCTTGCATGCACCGTATGGACCAGCAGTCCTGGAAAACATATCTCTGTGTGGGTGGTGTATAGACCAAACTGGGTTTATATGAGCAAACTTTCCCTTTTGGTTAGCCTATTATATAACTCTTCATACGCAAGTAGGGATAGGCATGGAAAACACAACAATTAGGTCTTCCTGACTCAACGGATGCTACGAGTGGGTTTGTAAACATAATATTTACAGTCACAACAACGGATGGGATGTCACGAATCACTCACCCAAGTTGCCTTTGCATTGCCATGGAGAGCATCATGCTGGCCAATCAAACATCACAACGTTCAAACTCTTGAACCAAACATTTTTTTTTATATAAACATACAATAAACCAAGAAGTTCAATGTGACAATATTTCTTCATGGTTATATACGGATGAAACAAAAATGTTTTGTTTTCACATTCCTTTCGGGTGAGCGCCCACTGTGAGGGAGCAAATATGCTTTCTGAGTCACTATACATACAGTATATAGGGGTTAAACAAAGACCTGTTGTCACCACCAGCCCTATACTTTCTCCCAGGGTCAAGTTCATGCTTGAGTCTTGGTGAACCACAGAAGGTGGACTACAGTCCCCCCAAAAAACCCAGCTGTTGGGCAAGGCCCTGACGCCGTTTGACACCAAATGCACAGCCATGGTGTCTTTTTTCGTGTTCAAAAACAAGTCCTTCCTGAAAAAACAACACATTAGGAACACAGCATTTTAAAGGGTGAACGTTGGGGTTTAATTGCTCCTTCACAAGCTGCAGTAAATCAGTAAATATAGAAGCGAGTGCGTCCTCGCCAGCCAAATGGGCTTTGAAGCGCAGCATAATTGTGGTTTGGAGTGGGGGGGGTGGTGATTTCTAAACAAGTTTCCCCATGTTTTCTTCAGCCCTGTACACCCCGAGAGTGGACTGTAATGAAATGAGAGCGGGATCATAGTAAAACTGAGAATAACAAGGTGTTTTTGCGTGCACGTGTGATGTGATATATATACAGCCCCACATCAACATCGCCATGGGCTAGTGAGCGTGAGGTTTATATAACATCTAACAGGTGTCCCAGCACTCACGCACCGAGTGAGCTGGGTGAGGCGAGGTAGGGAGAGTCTAAACTTGAACGAAGCAGAGGTCTGGGGGAAGGATTTACTGTGTTGTTGACACACTCCGTTTGTGTCTGACCACAGAAGACTGGCTGCTGTTCTTCCTGCCCTGCATCCACCCTGGAGAGGTGAGAGGGAGAGGTAGACACAGAGAGAGAGAGAGGAGAGAGAGGAGGAGAGAAGAAAGAGAGAGAGAGAGGAAGAGAAGGAGAGAGAGAGAGAAAGAGAGAGAGAGAGCGAGAGAGAGCAACTATACTTAAAGACACAGACAACCACACACGTGCCCTACCCTCACACGCACACAGACAGACACAGACACCCACACATACAAATACACACAACATCGAGTTGAAGACGCACACACATGCGCACTCCTGCACTCACACAGAAGATCCAGCAGGATCCAACATATCCTCCTTGTAATTCTGGGTCTGGTGGTGAGTGTGGTTGAGATAACTGCAGCATTGTGAAAACAGTAAACAACACCTATCACCAGCTTTCTACAGGGTTGACTTTAAATTGGACGTCTGCATCCTCCATCGAAGATAAGCTGCCAGTGAGCGTCCACACAGCCCTCCATGGGCCATGAGGACAGATTTAGACACTGTTTACTTGTTTAAGAAAGCTAAGGAGGGTAAAGGTGGAGTTGCATTGCATGATAGCAGGTGAAGAGTCATTATCCATGGCTTTGACAGTAAATATAAACGCAGTGTCGCGATGAACGCCCTGTCAGTCACAAATCAAATCCAAAACTGTCCGTCTTTATGCTTTGGCAAATCTGGATTACCATAAAGTAAACTCTATGATGAACTCCATGAACTCTTTTCAGCGCATCACTGTTGAGCTGCGTATTAACTCTCCAAACGTTGAGCAGAAATTGTGCACCATTTTGTATTGTTTTTAATTAAATTCTGCTTGGCAAATAAAATGATTACAGAAAGTAATAATTTTTTTCTAAGTCACTCTTAGTTAGAACGATGTATTAATAGGAATTCATTTCAAGTGGTCGTTTGCGCGTGCCAATCTCAACAGATAAAGCAGAGAGGCCAGTGGGGGGCTCATGTACGTTTTGTATATTCTGTACATGTGGCATAACCACTTATCTCCTGCCTCCATGCCCACTGCCACTGGATGTGGCCGGCATGATATGAAGTAGTTGACACTCTTCACTCAATGGCCTGTTCGCCTCACTTGATGGCATTATCACCTACGCCGGTGAATAGTTTGAAGACATGATGGTGCCAAAGAGCGCCATGCGGAAGGCTGAGCTGAGTTAGGGGTCATCGAGCCCGCATTCTCTGTCAGTGTTCAGTGTACAAAAGGTTGTTGAACCATTTTGGGACACACATGACTGTGAGTCACGATACACTCTCTACCACACACACACACACACACACACACGCAACACACAAATGCTCTAGCTTCCTACGAATCTGACAGCCATGAGGTCTCATATTATTATTATTGTATAATGATTTTCATGGGTACACGGGACTCTCAGAAAGAAAGCTGGTATAAATGGCAGGCATGGTGTGAACCTGTATTCGTATGCCACTACGTTTGGGCAACAAGCCCATACTACATATTGGCATGCTAACATTACATACTATTTAATGAAACCATATCCCTGTCTGATCCATTTAAAAGCTTGTCGGCCGTATCCTGTAATATAAAGACTTACAATGTTTTTCTTACAATGTGTTTCACTGGACACGTCTTGTCTAAACCCATGCGTTAGAGGTATTTGTGGTTGGAAGGAGTGGACAGGACAGTGGTGTGAGTGTGAACCGTTGCCTTGACACTATAGACACTAGCCGTGGTAATGTGTGTGTTATTCCATGAATCACTGGGTTGTAAGTTATCCTGGATACAGCGGTGAAGTTTCACAGCAGCTGCATTGTTCCAAGGGAATTCAAGACAGGCTCTCGGGTTTGTTCCTATTTCTGCTAGGGAAATATACAAAGTATTAGGTAACATGTTTATGATAAAATATATGTATTAACTTCTAGATGCTTTCCATTTGAAGTTATGAAACACAAACAAAAGAGTATCCATGTAAGAAATTGAATAGTACTGTTATAAACCTTTTATAAAAGTATTCTTAAATTATCTTATTGCAGGTGAATATTACTCCATGTAAACCAGGAAAAAACTAAAGTAGAGACCTGAAGGTAAGATCTCCTGAGGTAAACACGCAGTGGGGAATCAGTATTTCTCCCGCAGTCAGTCGTAACCTACACCAAGAGGAAGTCTGCGCTCATGTTATGTAACACACACATAAGGGAGGGGCAATTCTGTCTTTGGCTCAGTCAGACCTACATTTTCACACTATGTACAGACTTTCCAGCTTGGGACGCCTGTTCCAGCTGCACAGTATTTACAGAGACGTACCACCACACAGCACAGATTGTGCATTAGTTCACTTTTGCAGATAATTTCTTATGTATGCTGCATTATGGCAAAGCAACCATTGTTTGCATTTTATGAACACTTTAAAAAGTTAGTTTTCATTTCCTTATTAATCCAGGCTGTATGCTTTATAGGTGCATTATGGAGTCCAAAGCCATTTGCTTTAGACAGCTTGGCCAGTAAATGTACAAGTTAAAATTTGTATAGTGTAGTTGTTATAATTTTGTAACAGCACTTCAAGAGACGATAGGCTGAGTTTACTACACGGGTCTTGTGATATCACCGCGTTATCAGTCAAAGCAGTGGTGGCCTGGTAAGATTGTAATGTTGACTGAGCGCAACTTCTAAGGGTGGTCCGTTGTAAAAAAAAAAAAGTGAATCTTGCACACCGGCTGAATAAAATGCAATTGGTAGGTAGGAAATAGGGAATGGACTCTGGACTTTATTTCAAGGAACGTGGTGACCGTTGAAGAGGTAATGCAAAGTCAGGCCGAAGGAGACATTTTAGAGATTGGTCATTTATTAAGTGAGCAACCAAGTGCAAGCATCCTCAGAACTTTTCTGTATAAATGGATGTTAAAAAAGAAAATAAATATGGTTGTTGCGTAAAAAATAAAAATGATCATGCCAGCATTTCATGCCTTCAGGTAAATAAGTTATTTTTAGAAAAGTCCTAACAGTCAGCTAAAAATGAGCCTCCAGGTAGAAAAGGTTAAGGCGAAGCAGTTGGCTGTGCTGCAGTCTGACAGGATGCCGTTCTTGGCAGATCACATGACCTGCAAAACAGGACAAAAATAAATCTGTAAGTGTCAAACATAAAACAAGGGAAGAGCGCAACACCTCCAAAATAAAACATGCACACCTTTGTTGCTTGCTGGTTCTGGATGTTGTTCAGAATGTCTCCGAAGACAAAGTTGTACAGTTGCTCCTTTGATTTTCTGCCATCTAACTGCACTGTAGAGGAGAATACAAAACAAGGTCAACATCAACGGAGAACACCATTGAGACACATCTAGAGAAGGCCTTTGCAGTGGTCAAAAAACACAAGCAGACTGCCATTTCAGATCAGAAGGAGGTGGACAGACACTTACCGACGTCAACCTCGGTCTCCTCCATGATGTTCTTGTGTTTGACGTACATGGGCCAGACATGGCCGTCGAACAGGCCGGGGGGGTCCGGCACTGCGTAGTTCCTTGAGCTGACCAGACAAAGACCCTTCCGTT
>OMKQ01046446.1:0-10000 GCA_900302335.1 Phycis phycis
TCCTCTATAAATCAATGTGCTCTGTGAAAAAAGAACATACAATAAAACAAAAATTAAAAAAGTACCCTTTGGATGTTTGAATACATGATCTTTTTTTCTTACTAACAAAGCATCCCACACCAAAAAAATATATTGATGGATGAGTACATACACTGGCAGAAATGTAATTAGTCAATGTTGAAGGGTATTGTCATTGGCAGCTGTAGAGCTTCTATATGAGTTAGTCTGAGTTTATTGCTCATCATATTAAAAAGAAATGAAAAGCTCCCAATTAATTGATAAGTTTGTCTCCCCTAATTAGAGTGTGTAGTGAGGCGTATAAAAGGAGTTTTAACTTTTGACATTGACTGCAGGTAGTCTCCGCAAACTTTTTTGCAAGTCAAGAACTCTGTGAGACACCCCAGAGTTTTGGAGTAAAGTTTAAGTTTAGATTTCAATCCAGGCTTTAGGCTGAATAATGATCTGTCCACTTAGTTCCCTTTCCTGTAATGGCTTTAGACATATTAGATGTATTATTGAAGAAGAAAGCTGTATTTGATGTTCACCAATGATATAGGATTTGCTGTTAAAAGAGGTAAAAATAGCAGTAGAGCTTAATTTATGCTGGACTTCTGTACTTCTACTTCTGGCCACCACAGAAGCTCACACACACCTCTCCAAAATGGAACTACGTGTCGGGACACAGCACTATGAAAGCAAGCACCGGTGTCGAGAAACGTACAAACGAGTACAAATAAACCTTTAGAAGAATGATGATTATGACATGACTTCAGTATCCTTCACTTCAGCACCATTGTCATTTCATAGCCAATTACATCCACTGGTTCACCCTATCCAACAATAGGGTGAGAGAAAATATGACCACCTTTACATCTGGCATTAACGTGCCAATCCAGTGTCCAGATTGATATTGGATATCTATAACATTCTAGATGTCAATAGAATGCTGTCTATTACTATTTGGGAGTCAAATGCATTCACCCTTCTGTTGGATATGATTGAATGCATCCAAGACCACCTTCTGATGTAGTTTGACATTTAAGATTACTAATGCACTTACACACTTACACACTTACACACATGCATATCGATTTGTATGCGTTTTAGCATTATCCAATTAACATCTGATTGCCATTGTTAATGCCAGGGTTTAGAATTGTATTTGGGGCTTTTACGTCTGACGATGTCCCACTTAAAGGCCAGTCCCTTGAAAACTGCCTGTGAGGTACAATGAGGCTGATGTATGTTTTGGAAGTCATCTCCTTTGGATTCAGTTGAGTATTTTTGCTCAGTCACAGAGCGTAGTTGAACACACATCACCCTCTTTGTTTGCCAAGGAACAGAAAGGGATGCCATGGCTGTGTGCAATGGGGCACGTATGAGTGACACATGGAACTGAGGATCAAACGCGCATAGGCCCCCACGCTCTCTCTGTGCCTCTGTGCTCCTGTCGGTACTCATGCACACTTATTTCTTTCACCATTGTATTTAATATTTGTCATGTAATAGTAATATAGACAATATTTTTTTCTTTAACCTACATTTCCTGTACAGTTGTTTCTTCATGTTTTTGCAGCTTGTACTAGTGGACCAATACACCACAAGGAATGTTGTGTATGGGAAAGTTTGACAATGATAATAATTTTGTTTCTGATTCTAACTTTACAATATAGGTTATCGGGCTGTTGAATGGGTTGTTACACAGGTTTAGGTTTATATAGAAGAACCAAAGAGGGACTGCAACACACATTTTGACAAAACAAAAAACCTTGGAAAAGAGCCTGCTAACATGTAGATGTGATATTTTTGTGGCCAAACGCAGTTTGTGGCTTGCTGTGTCTTTGGAGAGGTCCATGACACAGGCTTGGATTATTTTTTGTCGTGAATGTTGGCACATATTTTTCCTCATCTCTTTCCCATTTCTTTCTTAATTTAGCTTTTGGCCACATAGTATGTTTGGAGTGGTTCTGATATTTGGTGGTAATGACAATGGCCATGGTCTTATTAAACACAGATGAAGATTGGCTGTATTCAAAATTAAGATAACTAACTAACCAACTATTCCCTTCATTATCTGCACATACATATTCCTGGGTAAACCAAGAAATATGTTATTCTGTTCATAATTAGGATGCTGTCCATTTACCTTAGGGCTACACAAAGCATTCTATCTACAAAGATGGTTGATACACACAAATGAAAAAAGCTGTATAGTACCTTGTCAGCTGCTTTTTAAAACATGATCTTGTGTGTAACTCTGTTTCCAAGCTTAAAAAAAAGAAACAAGGAGAAAACACATGCATATCGAAGATTCATTTGCACATTATTGTCTCCCTCGGGTGGAATTTAAAAGATTGCTATACCAGCCTTCTTCTAAATATGATCCAAATCTGTGTCCCTTATTTGATCTTCAAAGATTGATTTTTGTTTTAAATGATCTTCAGCAGGGTAATATGCCACTTTTTCACTGTTACTGAAGTAAGACCTGAGACTGAAATAAGTCATTTAGCAAAAACACATCCGTCAAATCCTATGTTTCCTATGTCAACCACTCTGTGAACGTTCCACTCTTCTCCCAAGGGCCTATACACTGCAAGAGTTTAAACACATGTTAATAATGGATGAAAGTGTTAGTTGACATTATTTCAGTTCAATAGATTTACATTTTGGGCATTTTGTAGACACTTTTGTCAAAAGCGATCTCTCGTTGCTCCTACTCATACACGCTCAAGACCTGTGCGGGACGTACAGAGACAGCGGGGAGGAGAGCGAGTGGTTTCACTGTGGAGCCAGTGGACAAGAAAGTTAGCATGCCTCTGCCTACGCTTCTGTAGTGCAACAAAATTCCAAATGTCCGTGCTGAGATACCTACTCGGATGCAGCCTACCACCATGAAAGAGGTGTTCAGTCACACAGTTAAACATCAGCACCATCTAGCACCAATCTCCCCACACAGCGCTATGGCACTCATAGGAGACAGCTTGGTGTAAACTGTCTTTGCTCATATCCCTGTCGATCACAGACTTGCTCCATCGATGGAAGATCTGGAGTTTCTCCAGATAATGGAAGCAGAGTGCCATCAATACAGCTCCAAAAGTTGGGTCACTCCCTTACCTTTTCGGTCACCGAGAAGGGGAAGATGCTCAAGAGAGCACATTTAGAATGCTTCTCCAAGTTCAGCACACTTCTCACAGCCATGGCACACCTGATCCACGTATTGGCACTGGCCCAGTGCCAATCTGAACCACTCACAATTCAGAGAAGCACCTGTTATCTTGAAACATGCACTTTTGGACCAGGCTTGCGGTACACTTTGCACCAGTTGCACCAGCCTGTGGAAATTGCACCCTACCATAGGAGGCCAGATTGGACAGTCAAATCTAAGCATGAACAAGACTCACGCCATCGTCATTCCCGGCTGGCATCATCTTGCAACCTTGCTTCTGTCACTATCACGAAGCAGTGAATAACCAAGGAAGACATCTGACCAAAGGCGGCATTCGAGCTGCAGGGTTCTGGCTGGTAGGAGCCAAACACTGTATCAGCAGTCTGCTTCACAGATGTATCACTTGTAGAAGACTGAGGGGAAATGCCGAACATGGCAGCCTTACCAGCGGAACGGCTACAAGTAACAGCTCCTTTCACCTACATAGGCGTTGATGTCTTTGGACCATGGAACATCGTCTCACGCCACACAAGAGAAGGAGTCTTGAATTCCAAGGAATGGGCAGTGATGTATCTCATATATGTGTTCAAGGGCAGTTCATACCGAGGTGATCGAGGCAATGAGTGCTAGCAGCTTTATCAACTCCTTGAGAAGCTTATTTGCAGTCAGGGGCCCTGCAAAGCAGATATGCTTTGACTGCAGAACTAACTTTATTGGTGTCCCATGAGTTGGAGATGGACAAGACTAATCCAGGCTTCAACAGCCTAGAGAAGTACCTGAGCACACAGAGCTGCACCTGGGTGTTTAACCCGCCCCACATATCTCACATGGGAGGTGCATCTTGGATCTTGGATCGCATGCTGCTTGAGCAGAGGAAGTCTCGCCTGACACACGAGGTTCTTCCCACACTCATGGCCGAGGTAGCTGCAATCATGAATGCTAGACCGCTCATCCCAGTGTCATCGGATCCCGAATCGCCTTTCATCCTCACCCCAGCAATGCTCCTGACCCTCCAGAGAGGCCCTGCGCCTCCTCCCCCGTTAGGCAGCTACGATGAAGCAGATCTCTTCAGAGAAGAGTGGAAAGTTCAAGGCTTGGCAGACATGTTTTGGAGTAGGTGGAAATGCGAATAACTCAAAACACTGCAGCTTCGGCTGCAGTGGCAAGGAAAACGGCCGAGCCTCAAAGAAGGGGACATAGTTCTCCTGAAAGACAATCAGGCAAAGATGAATGAGTGGCCTATGGGCATCATCACCAAAACCTTCCCAGGAGAAGATGGCTTAGTTCGGAAAGTCGAAGTGGAAGTCGTCAAGGATGGAGCAAAAAAGACTTTCTCTAGTCCCATTGCAGAACTAGCTCTGCTTCCTTCCCTAAAGACTTATTCTGTGAATTAATGTGGGCTCTTTAAAGACCTCAAGTGGGGAGTGTTGTGCCCCTCGAAAATGTGTGTTTCTTTAAGATGCAGGTCCATGTGATTTGTTATTTTCGTAACGATAGCAACATAGCAGCAGTGAATGCCGGGAGATAGACAAGATGTAAATTCACCATGCGGCAAGCAGCTACAGTTGTCATCAGTCATCAGCTCCGTTAATAAGCTATTCTTTCTCCCTCTTTGCGAAGGCAACGTCTGTAAGTATTATTCATCCAGTAACACAACGTTATGAACTAATTTGAGTTTGTAAATATTATATATATATGACTTTTGAGATGCTAATTGTTGGGCTAGCATAGCTTAGCCATACTATGTACCAGATACTACCATGAGTTTAAGTTTGTTTAATAAGGCACACATTTTTGTTGTTTTGTTTTTGTAGTTTCACAAGATTCCCAGTAAACTACAAGGAAAGTAATCATCTGTGTCCTGGAGTTTTTGGGAGTTTTAAAACTGATTGGAAACTATGACGTTTACAGTATATTCCCATAAAAGTATCTCCAACCTGTACAGCAATAGTAATAATACTGGCTTTTATTTTGTTTAGTCACTTTTGATTCAGCATCATGTTGCATTCTGTTTCTTTAGCTGTATGGTAGAGATGATAAAGAAACAGAGAAAAAAGAATGAACAAAAATGTGATACGTGTGTGTGTGTGTGTAGTATACACATACACGCACCACATTACAGTTTACAACATGCACTCAATATTGCATGCACATCATGTGCATTGCCACTAAAGCAGACACAATACAACCACCACGACCTTGTACTTCGCCCCCAGTAGGATGCACCACAGACGGGAGAAGGGCAAACAGGTGGTGCCTCCACAAGCAATAAGCTTCAATCTTCTGCTTCAGTGTAAGCATTCTGCCCTTACCACGCACACTCAGGGACACGATGGCGCCTAGCATCACACAGGAAACCCGGATAGACAGCTCATGCTGTTACTCTGGAGATGGAGTCAAGATGACTTACCTTGCCCTTCCAAAGGTCAAGCAAGTGGATTGCAGAACAAAGTACATCTCAAGGAAATACGCACACAACCACCCCCACAACACTCGCCACACACAAGATTAGGGGGACGAGAGCTTGCAGCGTCTAAATACCCGAAGATTAAAAGACAAAAAGATTGGAGGACAAACTGTAATAGTAAGGTGTGAGTCTCCCGATGTCAAGATATCATCAAATCAATGTGTGAAAACCAATATTCAAATGATCTCGAGATGATTCACAATCATAGTGTCGGAAGATGCACATTTCTTTGTATTTATTTGATCTCTGCCTCTCTGTCTCTACTTCAGATACAGACACAGACACACACACACACCATACAAATACAACACACATGCATGCCAAACACATTTAACACACATTGTACCAATACCACACACACAACACAAATACAACACACACACACGCAAATTCACACATCATACAAATACAACACACATGCATGTATACAGACACACGCTGTAGAAGTACAACATATGCACATACACACACACACACGCTTTGTAGAAATACAACACATACACCTGCTCCCCTCTATTTTTGCAACAAAAGTAATTGGCAGTGCCATCATTAGCCATCCACACGTTGCTAAGCCCTAGCAGACGACGGAGGAAAAGTCAAACGGTCCCTCGGAAGGCTGCGCTCCACCAAAATGTCACCCTGTCAAAGCAATTAAACTCAGCGGAGGTGATCTTATCAATGAAGGATTTGCCAAGTAAACAAGACTCTCAGCACACACACACACACACACACACACACACACACACACACACACACACACACACACAGGGCAATCGATCCCCTGCTTGTTTTCCTTAAGAATGAATTAGATTAGATAATGTTTCACAATGACTTTATTTGTACTTTTTTTTTTTTTTACCTAGCAGTCCGCAATTTATCCTTCTGGAAGTATATACCCTTGTGTGCAACGGACCTCATTTGAAATAGTGTGGGTTTCTCTGAAGACATTGCAGGCAAAGTGGGACTATATTCTACAGTATAGCGCGCTGCCAAAATGACAACAGATGTGATGCAACACGATTTGTTGGGTAGGCTGAGAGACGGCCATGGATTATCGGCCACTGGTGATCTGCCACGACGCAATTTCCGTTGTCTTACTTCCTATAAGCTGTTGACGCCAGTTAACGGTCCCCGGAGCAAAGACACAGAAGAACATGACAAGCAGAACAACAACAAAGACAAGGAGAATTATGGGATAAAATATGGTATGAAGTAGCATTAAGTATAACATGTAATTTTTTTGACAAACGATTTGACAAAGGGATATGTGAAACATGTCGTGGCGTGGGAACACCTGGGAATGAGCTCGTTTGCTTGGTGAACCTCCGTGTGGAAGTTAAATTGCAGGATAGAATTGGTGAAAAAAGGTGACACAACTGCTGCCAGGCAAAGAAGTGAAAAGTGCAACCTTCATTCTTCTACGTAACTTGGCTATAATGAGTGTTCTATTTCCATTTCCGAGTGTAGTAAATGTAGCCAAGGGATACAACGTAGTGAGAGGGATTTAGATGTGAAACAGACCAAATAAAATCCTCTGACTGTAGCCAGAGAGACAGACAGAGAGACAGACAGATGGTATATAGATGTCACAGGCTTAATGAGCACATAACTTAATATGGTAGGATTGGGATATGATCATTTAATTCAGTAAGTGGTACATTTTATTACGACAATTTGATCCAACCACTGCATGATGTGATAATAAATTGGATAAATCCACCAACCAGCACCTGTGAGGGCCTTTCAGTATTTTTTTATCTCATAATGAAATATGGGGTGTCAATTCCCATCTGTCTGAGTAGGTGGCATTTAGTAAATGCTAAAGTATTTACATGCTATTATTCTGAGGTGTGTGTGTGTGTGTGTGACTGTGTACATGTATGTGTGTGTGTCTAGTTTAACCCTATGGTGTTTAGGTCTGTAGGACCCGTTTTCATTTTTATTTTTTATTTACATAAACATCTGTTGAGTATTTTACCATAACATTTTTGATTGTGTTGAATTAAAAACCCCAAAATGCAGCTGGTCCACCAGACCCAGCAGCACTGGCTGAATGACAAATGATTCAGAAAACATGAACACCACACAAGGTGTTCATGGACTGAATTTTACTAAGGCTCGCCATTTTGGGCTCTGTCCCACACACGCACATCCACGCACTGACCGCATGCACACTGACAGGAACAAGTCGGGGGCCAAACAGCCAGGCTTCCTTCAAGGAGGAGCCAGGGATTCAAACCAGGAACCCTGCACTTTCTAGACATGTGTGTGAGTGTGTGTGTGTGTGTGTGCATGTGTGATGAGTGAATGAAAATGTGTGCTGATGCCGAGGTTACCCCCGACTGAGTTTCTAATGATAATTTCTTGGGGCTCAAATGGGATAATCACAGTTGAGTGTTCAGTGATCACACCAGCAAACAATGGCCTTTGATTAGCAAAGTATCTACATGCAGATTTAATATCATGGATATCCAATAGTCTTGGGTGGTGTTTAGTTCTAATGAGTTGGACAGTGAACCATCACATTGCTTTGAAGTTATTTGTTAACTAGTGTTGAGAATATATATATATCTTTTTGTCCAAAATAAACAATTTAAGTATCTATGGTATTCATCCAAATTGCTTTGCTGTTTGTTTTGCCTTTCATGGTTAACACATCTTTATCTAATTGTGATAGTTGTGCTACTTCATCAAAGCTGAGCAAGTTTCCCCATTGTGCAGACCTGCTATTGAAGATTGCTTTTTGTATATTGATACGTATTCCAGATTTGCCTTTTTCTACTGAGCTGTGATTAAGCTAGCAAACACCAGATGTTTCACTTTTCAGATATATGTGCTTTGAAGCCATAACATCTAATCACTTGATCATTACTCAATCTCCATGTTAGGAATGTATTTCAAAGTTTTGAATGTAAATTGTTGAACAGAAGTGGAAAGGACTTCTGAAACTGTACTTACAGAATATTTGTTTTCATATAATATGGTTTGCAAGGTCATACCTACACACCTAGGCTTTCAACTCAGCCTCGGTGCCTCAACTCTCTTTAGCTGGGATATTGATTTTATTAACACATTCAGCCATGCATTCATTTTACAATACTCCACGCACAACCCCTGTTATAATATCACCCAGAAATGATGCCTTAACAAGAGTTGCCCATTTTATGCAATTCAAAAGGCAGACTACAGTCTGCTGTGTTTTGTGTGAAATGCTTTAGTAAGGGCGGTGGAAACACACCACCAAGGCCTCTTGGAATAGAACAAGCTGCTCTCATAGCAGTTGTCCAAAACATAATTAACAAAATACATGTCTACCACTGCAAACAGAGTGAAAGGAAATGCTGTACACATAATCAAAAATCTAAATGCAAAAGGAACATTGAGAAAAGAAGGTTTGTGTCCTAGAATGCATTGCATTTCTCACTGAAAGACTGATTCGAGCTAAGGCAACGTAGCATTCGAGTAAATGGTGTGCTTACTGCTGTGCTCCAGTGAAAATACTTTTCAATTGCGTCAACTGTGTCCTTTTCTCTATGTGTTTGTTTTCCAATAAACTAAATTGACATTGAATATGACAGATTACAGTGTCCTTGTTGCAGTGTATTTAGATAAGTCATGTATTAAAGTAATTTTAGCAACATGTAACATGTTGTCATTAATATATTATTACCTTATAGAACCACCTGTTCTAGGGCGTAAAGCGAGATTGCAATGGGTTTGAAATATTTGCAAACAGCCTTCATCAACAAGGCAATTCTTTTTCAGTTTTAGATTTACAATCCTTCCTTTCAGTTGCCAAAATCTTTACCAACCCCATTGTTACAATTTAGAAGCTGTGTGTACGTCTCTTATTTATAGACTTGTTTTTCTAAAGCTTCGGTTGAAAGACATTTGCAAATGGATTAATAGTGTTGCAGCAACACATGGCTGCATACAAACAATGTAGTTCCTACTTGCCAAGTATGCAATAGATATTGTAAACCACAGGAAGGGTATGTTATCCTCAATTACCTGTAGGACCGACTCAATGGATTCATGATTGTTGGCAGGAAAGCAAAGCAACAGGTGAGCAGAAATCACCAGCTGATCGTTGGGTTCACACACATCAACAACAGCTCTGAATGTTTCAAACACGGACTATGAATTGACCTCGATCAGGCGCAGAAGCAGAGGCCTGAATGCTGGCTGGAGTGGTAGGGTGGGAGGCAGTTGAAGTCAAACCCAATTACACTGAAGTGTCGACACCTTGCTAGATTAAATACATCTCCCGCCCATCCTCAAAGTCCGGCAGGAGGACACCGCTAATGCAGTCTTTAATATTCAATCATTCTGAATTGTATGCATGCACTTGTTAGATCTTAGCGCCC